>JANTCA010011692.1:0-15361 GCA_024741275.1 Chironex yamaguchii | reverse complement strand
CCAAGCCTCATAATGCAAGTTCTTGACCTAGAGTTTGCGAAGTATAATTCCTTTCAGCTTTGTACATAGTTTTTGTACGAAGCTTTGTATTAAATTTAACCAATTTACGCTAACATCAGATTTCATTGAACCCGTTGGCTACTTAGGGTGTGACAGTATTCGGATTTGTCTCCACAACTTTCGTTATTCATGTCCTGTATGTTAGTGAACTCGCCCCAGAGGCAATTCACAAAACACAACGCAAATATAAATATAAATATAGAAACTGCTATAAGAGCTCAAAATGTTACGTGTGTCAAAAACTAAGTTTTAGAAAAGACAAGATTATATTTTCTTTCGAGCATATTTTTAGCTTTTAAAGAACTTCCGTCATGTGAAATCCTGCTGCAAGGAAATTTCAGATTTCGGTTCCTAACGATGGTAGGCTGATTTAAAGTAGTAGCCACATACAAACGATTTCCACTTTCATTTACGGTGTATACAACATCATTCGAACAATCTTCCCTGGTCATTGATATACGAAAAGCCTGATATCTTGATTATGCACCATAAGCAAAGTTAATAAAAATGGTGTTAGTGTATCCTAAATTTAGAAGGTAACAAAGGTAGGTTACCCCTAGGGTAAAAGGATAAAGTGCAGAACCATCCAGCTCTGTCCCGATTGCTTACCTATCCTTTTCTTCCATCGGCATCCATACAACTCCATTCTCATGCAGTAGACTGCAAACTGGTCACCTCTTGGAGCCACTCGAATTCTCCTTGCAATAATTGGACGTGAGAAATATCGTTTGGCGACCGTAGATGAGTCATTGTTTCCTTTGAAAATCTGAAAAAACGATATGCAATTGATGTGAGAAAATTTCTTGCAACAAAAGTATTTCTAAATGAGACAGGTTGTCAGTGTTACATATTATGACACGTTTACACAATCTTTTGTCAAGTGCAGTACTCATCACCATAATTTTCAGTCAAGATACTTGGTAAGACGTCATATAGACTTTTGATGACAATATCATACTATTATTTTAGTTAACTTGTTGATTTATAAAGTAGTTAATCAAACGATGCAACTTGTGTAAGATTGATATGAAAATGGCATGTGATGCAGATGAGTCCTGGAGAATGCAAACAAAGCATTCCTTGTGCTCATTTTACATCCCTTGGTAAAAGTCGCCTGTCATACTTCAGGGCGTCTTTCTCGGATAGTCAAACAAATAGTTGTATATTCAGGTTCAATGAAAAAGTAGACAAGATGGCCTTGTGATAAAAAATAAGTTAATTGAAGCTATTAGCTAAACTGCGAGCTGATGTCTCTAGATTACATGCTTGGTGAGCGCAAATGGCTACTAATGTTTTTCTGAAAAGCAAAGAAGGAGAGCACAGACGAATTATTTCTATTTCCAAAATAAGAGTTTTCCTTCTAAATCTACAAGAAGCTGCAAAAACATCGATTTGTTGATGATGAAAGCATAGAAACCATGAGTTTTTTAACAGTTTGTTTAAATTGGTAATCATGTAATTGCTGGAACTCAAATTTGATTGTCAAGCTATAATTATGTAGTTTTGGGCCATATCTGAGTTAATAGTCTCAGTACACACGGGAACAGATCCGCATACATAAAACTGGGTTCAAAGTAAGGTGTCTTAGTACGTTGTATCTTTACTTCGAAGTACCTTTGCTCCCCATAGTACTAAAAGAAATAAGTGAACAGGCATTTTCCTCATTCAAAGTGTCTGTGATTTTGACCATTGATACTACTGCCAATTGGAAGTGGCAGTAATCGTGCTCAAAGGCTACATGAAAGGTCTGATGTGATAAACTCTTGTAATATTGATGACGATGGTGATTTCAGTTATGGCATGGCGCATGTGTTAACCGTGTAACTCTACATCAAGTCATTTGAATACAAAGTTAATATCTTATTTGTTGTGGGGAAAAGCTGTTCCTGTCGATTCTACGTATACAAGACAAGAATAGAATCAGCATTTATATCTGCCTTAACTTTTAAACTTTTAGTCTTTGTTGACTCAGTTGAAGTCATTAGATTTTCCCGAGTTACAATTCGAGAGATCCTTCTGGCATTATCAGGCTTGCCAAGTATTCTGAAAACTGCATGAAACAAGGAAATGAATAGTTTATACAATATGCTAAAAATTTATGTTCAGCTGCCATCACTTGACCATCAATTGTCTTGCTTATCTTACCTTCCATCGTCCTTCTTCAGTATACTCTCGAAATTCCTTATCATCATCCCTTTTATATACAATTCCGTACTGATCAACATACTCAGGTCCCCCAGCTCGGCCTTGTGTTGCAATGGCAGTAATTTTCGTGTTAACTTTCAGATCGATTTCAAGGTATTGACTATGGTACATTTCATGATCAGCAGAACACCATCCACCACCTCCTTTCTTGTGGTTTAATCGACTATAGTGTGCGCGATATGGCTCTGAGTATGGTTGGTCGTGATACATCCAAGTCATTGCCGTAATTTGTTCGTCCTTAATCGCTTTGCTTTCCATGCCGAGAGGTGAGCTGCATTCTGCTAAAGGCAATAAAATAATAATTTTAGAACTTTAAAAGGTCTTATATCATTCAAACGTATGTTTTGTTACTGTATGCCTCCTACATAAAGATACATATAATCATACAGTTTGTTCATTAGGCAAGCTGAATGCTGCAGCATACATTATACTTTCAAACTGTTTGCTTCCAAAGTGAAGGAAATAGATATTGGTGCTGTCCTATGTTCAAAACCGTGCTTTGGCTCGTGTTTGGCCATTAATTTCTTCCTGGATTAATTATGAAAAAGGTTCTGGTAAGTGTATTGCAAATTAATTGGATATGTTATGATACAACGCAGTGTAATAACAATGCACTCGGCTAAGTTTAAGATTAGTGCTGGGTGATTTTACTGATATCTTGGGAAGCAAATATAGTAACAAAAACTGAATGTTGATTAAAAGACCGAATTCCAATAAAACTTAAATTATCAGCTGCCCTGAAGTAAATCTAAACTAGTATGATCCACCCTAGATACTAAATTAATGTCAAGTATGATAGCGCTTTTAGTTTAAGTAAGTTTGTCATTACATTTTGAACACTAATTTGAACACATTTGATATGCGAAATAGAAATATTGACCAAAATATTGTAATGATTTGGAGTTTATGAAGATACATTTTCCATTTTGTTTTATTGTTGTTGTTTGCTTACTTAAGAAACCGGGGTCTCCTTGAGCACAACAAGTCTGAAAACAGGTTTACTTGTAAATATTTTGATTTATCAAAAATAATTTGGTCACAAATATTGGAAGAGAAATTACTTCGGACTTTTTAACATCTGTGATCCCTTAAATAATATTGTTTCGTTCTACTTGTCATCGATTGCAGAGTAGTTTTGTTCAAAAGTTACTGAAATATTTGCGGAGAGGAAAAATAATTGGCATTATTCTTGAAATATTGTGTATTGAGTGACTAGGACTCTGCTTTGGAAAATCCTGCCTGTTACTGGATTTTCATAACTCGTGCTTAGCTGCACGTTAACTCCTGTTGCTCTAGATTACAAAATTACTTTTCAATTGTAAAGACATAAATTTTTAAATCTATTTCAATTTCTTTTGAACAGTGCAAGGAGGGCATTTGATGACCTGAATGCATGTCGTATACTGTATATTTACCTTACACGTTCGAGGACTTTTTTTGCAAATTATCATTTACTTTGGAGAAGTGCCCGTCACTAATCGTTTTGTTGCACCGATTGTTTTCAGTTGTGAATTAAAACGCCGTACTTAAAATCTGGTATCCTCTAACATCGATTCCTGCAACTCAGCTATTCGACAATGAAGCTTACACGGGTCAATATACGTATTCGAAGTTGAACTTTTAATATTGTTCACGTAAAAATACTCTTTTGTACTGTTGCTGTAAATTTCGGCTAGCCGTTTAATAAAGACTCACGAGAAGAGGATGAAACACCAGGATCAATGGTCTTAATTGGGTAAGAACGTAGGACAAAGTAGAGTGGATTTAGGTCATCGTATGTTTATAAACTTTCCCAGTTATTATTTTAACTTGAAACAAATGTAAACGGAAAAGATAGATGTAAAATCTGAAAATATTGGCTTAATTTGGGCAGACTCTTAGATGAAGGACGAACTAGCTATGCCAATTATTCGAAAACATTTGTAATTACATATTTTGACCTATTCTGAATTTTCTTGTGAATATTGGCCTATGGCAGAATGACATGTAGCGCACTATTTTTTTTGGTCATTAAAACAAGAAAAATATGACTCTTTAGGCAGAAAAAAATCTTTTTTCACTTGGGCTCTTCCAATAATGCTGTTTTCATTTTCTCCCTGTCTTTCTTTGTTTTTTACATGTGATTGGCTAGTTTCGATCCATCTTTTTTACGAAAACGTTTGCCATACACCGGTACTTCTCTTTCTCGCGATTCATATTCTGAAAAGTGCCAGACGAAAAAAGTTTTTAAGTATGTTGTTAGCACAATTTCACAAAGTTTCAAGGTGATTTTCGAGTTTTGTATCACCAAAATATTGTTTAACTTCATATTATTCGTATTCATTTAAACAAGGATTCTCGAACAGTAGTTTTGATGCATTCGGTTTGGACTGCGATCTTAATATCTCCTTTGTTTATGATGTCTGCATCGTGTTTTTAGAATGGTTTCCATGCATTTTAGATATAATCTCAGGAAAGTAGCTATATTGAGTTCGTAACCAATAAAAGAAAACGACTGGATTCGGTCAGAAAAGCCGCAGACGGATCGGGCCATATTATGGGAATAATGATGAATTTATCTTTCTGCGATTTCTACGGATATAAGTTAAAATCATATGGTTTAATTATTCCTCTTTTTTGTTTAGACTCCCTTATTCATGACTGGAGAACATTTTACCAGGTACAAGGCGCATGGGTTTTACAAAAGTATCGTTACAAACAAGCTTGTATTAATTGATTGACTGCAGATCATTTTAAATTTGAACCAATTGAGCTATTACTTATTCATAGGAGAGAGTAATGTTGTGATAAAAATACTCAAGGTTGTCATGAAAGTACACATGAAGGGGATTAAGGATATATTACTTCAGAGACTTTGCAGATAGCAGACACGATTGAAAAGTTATATTTTTAGTGTTCGAGTGGAAGCAGAGCCATCTAACCTGGAACATCGGTCGGCACTTATAAATTGTGAATAAAAGTCATTTCAACTGTCCATGTCTGATTATCCTGATCCAATGAGCATAAAAATAAACCAATCAAATAATTAAAAAAGAAAGATAACCTTATGTGACCCTTGTGTACATTTCAATAAGAGTTTAGCTGGTAATGAGCAAATTATATCAAAAATAAGGTGAAGCATGGACATTGAAACATATTTCTTCTCTGTTTACTACAACTTTACCGTTCACGGAAGAACTGCTTTATGCTTGCTAATAATATGCTTTGAAAAGAGACCCAGCCTGAATTGCAATTGTCACTTGCAGAGCAAAACGAAAACATGACATGTTTGACTACTGACAGACAAATGCTATTTATAGTGTGATACAATAGCTAGTACAAAAATTGCACTTTCTTACCTCTAGCGCGAGTGCCTGAACAATGACATATGAAAATGCTCATTGCTAATAGGAGTATAGCCATTACCCGCAGAAGAGACATTATGCTGCTGAACTTGCTTCAAATCACAACTTGTCAATCTAAGAATCAAATGAATTCCAAAACAGTTCTTATAGGATCTTCTGCACAATATCACAATTTGTGGTCTACATCTGAATTTAACAAGGGGGTAATTATCAAAGAGAATAGTGTTCAACTATCTAGATATCCAGTCGATAAATGTTAAAGAGCATAATAGTGTAAATACAGAATCTAAAACTATAAAGGATATCCTAGCATCTTACTTTACTCGACCTTACGCTGGTCGCCTCCAACCCTGTTATCCTTCTGTTTAGTAATCCTTCTACCCCCCCTGGGAATGCATGGAAAACCTGTATAGCCAGACAAGTGTCTCAAACGTCCATCTTATTCATAACGTAATAAAGAAACGGCCTCTTTGTCATGTGGAACAAGCAAATTATTAAACATATATTCACTCAATCCACTATCACCTGCTTAATCTTTTAACTGCATATGATATAAACATTTTATCAAACAAAATTGGCAGATAAATACCAAAGGTAAATAAATTACTTTATAGATTTGTTGAAAAAGGCAAGAAAAGGCTAGGAAACTGCTAATGCAAAAGTTCAGTATTTTTTCGTCGAATGTAATTCTTTTATTACAAGATCACACGAGTACACTTATCTTATTGAACATTCATCACCTTTCACATGTTTTATGACAAGTATAGAGTTATGGTGAATATTCTCTTATAAAATGCTCAAATGCGCAGAATTAGCTCATTAATATTCTAGCGTCGTGTTAACAAACCTTCTTGTACTTATAGCCACATGGATGAGAGTCATTACTATGCAGTGACTTCGTTATAGAAATGACGCAATCATAATTCATTGTGTTATTGCATGTTGCGTCATTTGCTTTACAGTAAATGCAAAGCAAATTTATGTATGAGGTATTTGCAATCAATGTATTGATATACGATCAATCGTATCACATCAGTATAAACTTTGCTTCGTAACTTTTTGAAACCATAAGCATACCGGTCAAACAGGTCAAGCGTACAGCTTTCTCATAGATTCTCGTGGCATGGTAAGGGATTTTAGTGGACGTTGGCTTTTCATGACAGTGGGCTACTATTACTTTCTCATTAATCGTCATTGGTTGGCATCCCAACTTTGAAAATTCTCTTTTGCGAGATTGTTTGATATTTAGAAGCTTTGGATATTACCATAAAAGCACAACCAGCAAACTTTTCGCATCACTTCTGATCAATTACGATAAATGGCAGTCCAGAGGTTTTGATAAATTGCGATTGCGTGAAAAAGTTAACCTTATCTCTTCCAATGTTAACTTCGTTGTCTTTAAAATATTCTTAGATAGTTATTTTTTCTAGTAGATATTCGCTTATCATTCCCTAATACAATAGCTTTCGGCAGTTGTATGAGTGCACATACGAGGAGTAAAAGTCTGATATACTAAAAAATAATCAAATTATTTCAGCTTGATAACTTCCTAGACTTCTGACAAATTTTGTTTCTAGTTATGATGCGTCATACGTAATGTGTATGCTGTCCATATGCTTTTCTGTCTGTCTGTCTGGCTGCTTGCCAGTTTGAGTCTTTCTATCCATTTATCCATTTATCAATTTATCAATTTACCAAACAATCCCTCTAGCACTCTATCCATCCTTCCATCTATCTACTTGTCTGGCTGTCTATCTATCTATCTATCTATCTATCTATCTATCTATATGTTTATTTATCTATCTGTTTATCTATCTATCTATTTATCTATCTGTTTATCAATCTATCTATCTATCTATCTATCTATATGTTTATTTATCTATCTTTTTATCTATCTATTTATCTATCTGTTTATCAGTCTATCTATTTATCTATTTATCTATCTATCTATCTATCTATCTATCTATTCATCTATTAATCAATTTATCTGCCAATGTAACTAGCAATCTTTGTAACTCTTTGTCTGTCAGTCGGTCTTTTATGTATCTGTCAGTCTATTCCAATTTTTGCATAACCAATCGTTGATGCCCATGTTCTTGCTCGTAGTTAAATGCACGATAAAGCATTGATGTTCTTCAATTACGGCCAATAGATTGTATTGCAAAATGATTTCTTTCTCTCCTTTAATGTGAGGTCACGTGTCTTACAACGCCATAAAGGATATCATATAATAACTGTGGGTACAAATATTTTACCACTTTGCAATGCCCGCATGCATTTGCCCACTAACAAGAAAAATGTAGACGTATTCTCTGCACGTTGCCTAGAAACTGCAACAAATCATACCGGTTTTGAATTAGCTGTTTATACCATCCTAAACTACCTGTTGCTAAACTATATGATGAATTCCTTGCTAATCACGAACATAGAGTAAGAAATTTACATATAACCTCTTAAAACCCTTTATGACAATCATTTACAGTAATGCGGCATTTTTCTTCTTGTCTTGGATAATGCAAGCGATGTTTCTCAAAACTTTTGCATTTCATACTGTTACAGATTGACAATTAAATGAGGACATATTTGTACACTGTACTGACAGATACCTAAATGTAGATAGCAAATATGGTATAACATGAGGTAATTCGTTGGCTGTTGGGCTCTTTCGGTTTAAGCTATGGTTTTCAAACATTTTAGAATGGAAATCATTGCTAACTTTACTTAAAAATTTGATTTAGATTTTCATGTTATTACCCTGTCATATTAAGTACATTTTTATGATAAGGGCCAGGACACATACATGGATAGTTAATAATAAATAGCATTAGACCGTGATACAAAATTCATCACAGTAGTAATAGAATACATCAGCTGAATATAGGAAACACGTCTGCCGTACAACTCAATGGAAACCTAGAACTAATAATTGGCAGGCACAAGTACCATTTTTATCAACTGCTAATATTTACTTTCACTAAAACAAAAGCCTCTTCATAATTCATGCCTATTGCTTGCAATGCCCATAGAGCAGTCTGAGTCAAAGATGGATCAAATGGCAAATTTAATTTGATTGCATTTATTATTTCAATTCACTTACATCAAACTGAGGGAATGCTTTATAGCCGATATTCATCTATAATGGTTGAACAGTACTAATAAGAGTTGGCACTATGCAGACACGAAGTAAAGAACTAAACTTACATTCATTAATGACTAAAATATATAGGCGAGTACAAGATACTTACTCTAAAGTAAATGAGAAGAGATACCTTAGTGTGTATAATAAGTATAGTTTTGGTTAGAAGTTACAGTGAAGGAATATGTGCACATTGTGGGTTTATTAGCTCTTATATTCATTATTACGACGTAATTTTATAGCAGTTACAATACAAACTTATTTATTTTTTATATATATCAAAGAAAATCGAGTAATCAAAGTGTTTCAGAACAAAATGATAATTAACCAATATAATGCATGTGTCTGCATGTTTGTGTGTTTGTGTCTGCGTATCTTTACTTATCTTTGAATTGGTTCTGTGGGTCACTTGGTCTGGCAGATCTTCAAAGAATTCTCAAAGAAGAATAAGTTGTTATTTCTAATTTCATTTTACGACGTAAATTCGTGTTCTGTACATGATATCTAATATTTACATATTTTCAGGAGTATCTTCTTCCTCTTTGAACAGTCGAACGCTTAATTTAAGTGAGCCCTGTCATTTCAGATTTTTAGCAAGTTCAGCTAACTCTTGCAATATCTTTTAGGAATATATAAAGAACTTTGGATTTAGAGTTTTAAATATGATCATAAGATGATCGGAAGTAAAAAACTGCTTGATGGAGAATTCCTTGTGAAAGGCATAGAAAATATATTTTATGTCTTGTTAGTAATAAATCCTGGAAGCATAGGATGGTAATAATGTACTACTATAGGCGATCTAGATCACAAATAGCTATTGTTCATCGTTAAGCAGGCAAATTGTAAACTTTACCACAGATATGACGAGGAAGCAAGCGACAGTTTGTTGGTCTTTTACTTGTAAAGCCGTAGTACTAAAGAAATTAAAAACACTCTTGAAATCGATTTCTGGAATGTAGGCATCTGTACCATTTCTAAGGATTAGACCAATTCTAACACACCAGGATACAAACAACAATTACTTCAAACAGTTGAGTGCGCAATTAAAAAGGCCTTGAAAAAATGCCGGACAGGCTTAATGGGAATAGTAAAGGAGACTTTAACGTCTCTGGAAAGAACCAAAAAGGGAAAGGAAAAGTACAAAAAGACAAATTAAAGACCAAAGCATGTTTGCTAACAGGTCAGGTATACGTTACAGCTTAAAGTGAGGTATAACCACGTAAACATACTTCAATTTGCTGGGTTTCAAGATTGAAATATAGCAGGTTGAGCGTAAGTGGAAATAACAAGATTGTTTTCTTTTCTTCTTAAAGTATAGCATATCAGACATATCTTGGTTTTCTGATAGCAAAACCAATTAGAGGGAAACTGGAGGTATTTGTGTAATATCGGTATTTTTTACTTCTGAGATTAAATCGGTAGACATGGTCGCAAAACAAACCAGGGCACATTGGTGGCACAAGAACAGCTAATAAATAAGAAGAAGTATTCTTAAATACACCTTCTGATAGGCAAAATATCTAGAGAATACATTCATTAACACATAAAATGTAAACTTTGCAGCCGGAGGGACAGTGGACACATTATTGCAATCAATGTCAGTCCTGCCTGTTCACTATAGCTGCAAGCTGGTCAAATTCTCTTCAGCACTCACCACATATCATTAGGATCACACATGACATTTGCTATTAAGCCCATCTTTTAAGACTTGCAACATTACTTAATACATGACCTTGTTCTTCTTTCAAATAATACCTAAATTGTCCTAAGACAAAGTATACCCAGACAATGAAATGACTTGACACCACTGACAAAAGATATATATTACTAACACGAAATAGTGCAAAGCTTGTTTTGTAGTCAGGTTTTGGCTCATGGAACCAATTGGCTTAAAAACGATTGGGCAAAATGTGTTCTGGATTTGTGACTCCCAATAATTCAGCTGTCAAGTATGGTAATTAGATTTCACAAGAAATGATAAATTTGTGTTAAGTGAAAAGTTAATGAGCTTGTAATAGTGTCAGAGGCGTTCCAACAGGAGTCTTAACAAACAAAACGGCAAAAGAAATGCCAATTCGTTGGATAAGAAATAGCAGATGGATTTGTTTCATTTGACAGAATGGAGATATGAAACTGGAGGCAAAGACCCAAAACTTATTCGACACTGGCAGAAGCATACAAATAACGTGACCTGCCTGCTACCGAAGATAACCGTAAATTCGTGTTATTGACAACTTACGTTTTTACAACTTGATAACGTCTGTTGTGGTGATAGTCATATCTGCTCAGAACAAAGACTTGGTAAACACATGGTAAATCCTTGATATGAATCAAAGAAAGAATGAAGATAAACATAAAAATGCTTAGACGTTTACTTACCTTTCATCCACATAAATTGTTAAGAGAGCTTACCAAACAACTAATGCAAAAGCCTGGCAAAGAGGTGTAAAGATATATCATTCGGTGTTGATATTGAAAGCACTTCAAGTGATGTCTAATGCGACAAAAATCCACTTAAACGGAGTCTATCAAACCATCCTTACATTTCAAAGGCGTTCTGCTATCTCAAAGGATCGAGGTCTTAAAAATAAATTGCAAAAAGCAGAAAATATGCCTACGGTCGCCTTTAACTGCTACAAAGTTTTAATAAGCTCTTGCTACCGCTTTCCTCAGAACTCATTTCGGTTGCGTCAGTTTTAATCAATAACAATACTTTCACATATTTTGTGGACCACGGAAAGATGTTAAGCCAATGTAAGTTAGTTTTAAATAGTAGAGGAACCATTTAAGTCTTGAAGCACGGTAACCATGAGAATTGTACCGAGTTACGCTTATTAAGTTAGATTAATTGATTAACCTCATGACAGTACGATACACAATACATAAAAGATGGAATCACTCATGCATTTCCCTGCTTTAGAGACTCTTTGGTCTCCTCCATTTGAGTTGATTTTACGTTATTTGTGTTCTATATTTCCTTTAATTATAACCTTATATCATTCTAATTTTGCAAGCACAATAGATCATTTCCTACTAATGGGCATGGTGGTCACTCTTTGATTTGGGCTCGGTAATATTTACTGAGAAATAAACTAATATATATATTCACTAAAACTAACAGAAGGCAAGCACCTCATGCTTATCAATAATTTCTCATTTACGTAAGTCGCTCACCACAGGCCAAATTGACGATTTCTAGGTAAAGCGATAAGCGAAAAAGAGAGGAAAAACAGTGCAGTCTCGTTAAGAGGAAAGGTAACTCTTATCGTTGGACTTAAAACGACGAGAATCATATATAACAGGAAGCCATTTAGGGGGCGAAAAGTTAGAAAGCTTTGAATTCCGTGGAGGAAAAACGTTTTGAGTAGAAATTCTAATACTCAGAGAAAATTGGACAGTATAAGGATCCGAGTTGTAGAAAGTTTAATTGATAGCTGCAACGCCTTGAATGTAGACTACTCGTTAAAGAAATGACAATGGATCTATTTTACAGACCTTGTGCAGCCTTCAGATTGATTAACCTGTCGGTCTTAAATCAATAACAGTATTCTTCGGTCATAGGGTAGGTCTCTTACATTGGCTTAAAACGTACATAATTTTTGATATTATTTCAAGCCACAATACTTACGACATTAGGTATCAGTGTTCATCTCAGAAAATGCAAGGGATATCTGCCATGTTCCGCCTTCGTAAATTCCAGAAGCGACGGATATTGTAACAAAGGATTACAATTGAAAAATTTTCCAGTTAATTGGCAGTTAAAATAAAATTTTGGAAAAGCCCAGAAGTAGCCAAGTGTGTAGTGTTGAATTGTTGGCAATAAGCATTGTATTTCTGTACGTCATCACCTAAATCTATTGGTGTAAAACGTGTGAGCATTTTCTAACCAAAACCCTTCTGTGGTTTGTTATTATACTGTTGTAGCAAAGCTCGCAGTTACCTATTTTGTTCTTCCAATATTATGCCCGAGCAAAAGTGTAATTATTCCGCGTATTTCATCTTAAAGCAATCCAGAAATCTCTGTTTGATGAACTCCAGGGAATTAATATTGCTGCTACCAATACTGAAATCATTCAAATACACTATAAATATCGTACAGTTGTTGTAATCACTTTACACCAACACTTTGCTGTACTTTCTTTGAATCTGATATTTTTCATGTATGCCTGTATAAATGCATAGTTTCTGCAGTGCGAACTCTTCCTGAAGCTTTTTAGAGTTATTTTTCAATTTACACACAATATCCTGTTGTATAGTCACACAAAATAGTTAGGCTATTACATGTACCATTCTTCCTTGAGCCATTTAATGAGAAGTGCATTTACAACTTCCAACTTGTGAATACGGATATGCTTTGTGATGGTAAATGCGAGAATGGCTCAAATCTATGAAAAATGTACTACAGTTGTCAAGGTTAATTATAGTCAATTCCATATATTTGCGAATATATATTTGTGTTCTAAATCCTTCCACTATGCCAGTTTGATTGTACCTCACTCTGAATACCCACGGATAAATTTCCATGAGCAAAGCGTATTCAGCATCCACTACCTCCTTCCACTGCTAAGCTTAATTTTCAAGCATTCCTTTCTTATTGGAAGGTCTGTTATTTCAGTCCTCTTCTAGGCACAGTGGAACACGTTTCTTCATCGAAGTACCTCAGTGGCGCCTTGTGTTGTCTCTGACTGTTGTACCTATCGACCCCTTGGATTATTAGGTTTTACATCATCTGCATTGCAAATGTTAGACGTCTTTGTTCTGGTTCAATCGTTGATGATGGCTTTGAAATGCCAAGTATACGATGCAATGACAAGTATGGCACATCATAGTCTCGCTGCTCATAGTGTTGCCTGATTTTGTCGTTTAGGTTTTCCATTATCATTGAGTGAACAAAGTAATATAGTGTTGAGGCTGTTAAGTTGCTGTTAACATCACTTTGTCGATAGAGATATCTTCTGAGAAAAGTTTCTTCCTAAAGCAAATGAACTAAAAATATTGCAACTTGATAATATGCCCCATTTTCATTTGTAGGCTATATCATTGTCAAGTCCTTCAAAAGAGTGTTTTTCAAATTCCTGCTACAGGTCGTATTAGTGCTACCGGGACACCAAACGTCACTGGACATATTTTTGCATGAAACCATTGCTTGCACATTATCAACTTTAAAAGTTAGTGGCGCAATATATTGTAATAATGCCAATCTAACAATAACATTGAGCATCAACAGGAATGGTACGTACTGTTGTATGACATTAAGCGATCATAATCTTCTAATCATGATGAAGGTTTGGTACATACTACACAAGTGACACTCATTTCAAGAGGAACATAGGAAATAGGTAGGATTTCGTGCGTGGATACATATATATTCCTTTTGACGTGTGTTAATCTCATTTCATATCTATTGAGGACGTAAGGTGCCGAGCATATAAGCATTGGTAACCACACCTTAGCACTGCGTTGCTAGAATAATGTAATTTACCAATTTAAAGCATCGTATATTTCAAAGCAACTTGGAACTTCCGTTATTTACTTCAGGATGACTTCAGCGTCATTCAGATAATAATTATGCCGACGGTATATAAGAGCTTTGGAGCACTGTTCGGAAGTAACTAATATATCTTAGCACTAACAGAGGTCCGACAGGTCAAATAAGAAAGGCGTTACGATTTTAAGAGATAAAATAGAACATTTATTCTTGCTGAGCTCTGAAGATAAAGTGTATCGCTGTCATTATTTCCTTGTCTTAAAAGCAAATAATTCATAAAAAGTCGATTGTGACTAACTTTATAAAAGAAACTGATCATAAACCAGGAGTTAAACTGTTAACTCCCCTGTTATTGACAATACTGCAGGTCAACGGCTATGTTTCCACATCCTTTTCTCCAAGGATAACCAGACAAAAGAAAATTAACCACTATATTTCAGGTAACCACAATATAATTTTGGTTTAAAACCTCTGTTACGCGTCTCCTGTCATGACACAGAAACGATGAATGAATATTACGTGTTTTCAAGCGTGCGCTTGTTGAGTCACGGAGTCGCAACCACATTAACTCCAGACCAAACATAAGTGAATAAATAAGTTCTGTCGCAATAGTAGCCATGGATAAAAGCCAAGAAGATGACTAGCTTGATTTGACCGTACAAGAGGATACCACTAACAACTTATATGTATAAAAACAAAGAAAAAAGTCATATAAATGTCTAGGTGACAAGGTTGAAGGCCGAAACACAAGAATTGAATTAATGAATTTCACTCCTAACTACCTCAACGTTTCAGATAAAAGCACCAAGGACTTTAGAAGTCCTTCTTCAAACATTTGTGTCGGGATAGCACGTCGGTTTTCAGTCTAAGGATCGCAAGTTCGAGCCCGGTCGACTTCCTCTCAACGCAGCCGTTGCAGTAATGTTTCGTTTATGAGTAACATAAATAAAACGCATTGCGTTTGCTGAGGCAATAACTAAACATATATATATATATGCCATATATATTTCCAAAGTTTTTGTGTGGAAAGTAATCTGAAGAAGAATTATACGAAACGTTATTTGAGATGCTTATTTTTTGAAGAATTTATATAATTTTTGATAAACATAGGAGCTTGTGTAGTTTGTT
>JANTCA010011681.1:0-27010 GCA_024741275.1 Chironex yamaguchii | reverse complement strand
TATTACCAATAAAATAGCTATAAGCATGGCTAACAATATAACATTTGCATTACTACTAGCATAACAGCTATAGACATGGCTAGCAACACAACATTTGCATTACTACCACCATAACAGCTATACACATGGCTACTGACATAACACTTGCATTATAACCAGTAAAATAGCTATAAGCATGGCTAACAATATAACATTTGCATTACTACCACCATAATAGCTATAGACATTGCTACTAACATAACACTAGCAGTATTACCAGTAAAATAGCTATAGACATGGCTACTAACATGACACTTACATTAATACCAGTAAAATAGCTATAAGCTTGGCTAACAAAATAACATTTGCATTACTACCACCATAAAAGCTATAGACATGGCTACTAACATAACACTTGCAGTATTACCAGTAAAATAGCTATAAGCATGTCTAACCATATAACATTTGCATTACTACCAGCATAGTAGCTATAAGCATGGCTAATAAGATAACAATTTTTGTTACTAATTTACTAATAATTTTTTAATAATTACTAGCAATATAATAATTATAAACATGGCTCATAATAATTGGTTTTGTAAACGCGGCAGTTTAGAAGCTTATCAATGGTAGGATACAGCACATTATTAAAAATTTGGTCTTGTTATTTATAAGCCGTTGAATCCTTCAGAACCACCATAACGACGGTGACCAAACAGCGGTTATCAGAAAACCCTTTCCTGAAATTCCCAAGCTTAACATACAACTGTTCGTCGGGCAAATTCACTTGGCCCTTTTACACTGTAGTGAACAACACTTACACAAAACTATAGAGTGTTTGAGTTTCGTTTCACCGTTTAGCCCGCTTTGAATCTTCTATACATCATTAAGCCTTTCAGCGGCGCCCCTTAATTGCGTTAGTTTTTGTGCCCTGGTGTTATTAGGGCCGGAGTTAAGTTATAGTCGAGATGAACAGGGCCAACAACATATTTTGCTGGCAGCAAAAGGAATGAACTCCGCTATTGCCTGGTCCCAAGTCCAGGACGAGAAAGGAGGAGGGTTGGGAGAGGAACAGGTGGGACTCTCTCCCGTAAAACCAAGTTCCAGAGATGGCAGCGGTCCTGCAAGCATGATTTGATGGAAAATGCAGTTCGTGGAACGGAGTGACGTAAATTGTCATAAGATTATTTGCAGCCGGATTCTACCTACTACAAGGAATCTGAAACTACGCAATGACAACAACAGCAGCAAAAGAAATGGACTATAAATTTACGAATCAGTACTGAAAAACACCGTAAAAATTAAGTACTACTTTTTTCATATCCATAGCAAAAAGTGCTGCAATCTATTATTGTTGCATGTATTTATGATAAGGATTGGTTTGTGGGTTGCATTGTTGACCGGTCAGATGGAAACTGTGACGTGTTTGTCAACTTTATGAAACATTCTAAGACCGGACTTCTCTCATGGCCTCCTTCAGTTCGTCGGAATACATGCTGGATTCCATTTCGGAACATCATATGGATTGTGTCTACACCAGAGCTTCAGGGGCAAAGCACAAGGTTTTATAAGCTTGCTGACCAAGACACTAAATCGGTTCAGAAGAAGCTGCCTTCATTTGGGCTATGAACTCAACTTTATCTGCATTTTTGGACAAAATGACTTAATAAATTCTAGATGCCATCAAATCAATGTGTTCAGAGTTCAATACCTCACATTTTCTCCATTTCTGACAAAAAAGTAGTTAAAATGCAAGCCATCGTGGGGATAAAAAACACCACCATTTCAAATAATTATTTACATATGAAGAAGTTGAGAAAACAATTCGATTTTTTGACCAAATGATAATCATATATGTACAATTATGTAGGACAAGGTTGTCCTGGGTAAATGACCACGCTATGATTTTGACTGCTAAAAACTGGTCTAAAATTGCATTTTTTTTCAGCCTGAGCCATTTCTGGTGCCTCCTTACTCCTAAATTATGATTTCAATATTGTCCAAAAACTTTCTACAGATAGTCATGTGCCTAAATAGAAGGAATGTAGCCCCAATTAACAGTTTTGATTTATTGTAGCATGACAGTTGGAACCTGAAAATTGAAATTTTCATTTTAGCACATTACATACCACTACTTTGGAGGCCAATACTTCAAAAACTAGAAAAGATAAGAATTTTCTGAAGGCAGATCTTAAAAGCCTGGGTGCTAATTACGAACCATACCACTTTTCAAGCTCACAACGTATTTCGTTCCCAAGATATTGGCATCCAAATACGGCTCTTCTTAAACATGCGTGATTCGCGAGGGTCAAAAATGGGGTATACCACCCTATTTTGAAGAGCCGCAGCACAAAAACCCTTCAGAATTTTGACCAAATATTGTGCACATGTTCATCATGTATGTTAAGGTACCCGTACAAATTTTTCTAGCCAAATCCAAGTCGGTCACTATGGGACCTCTGGTTGAGTTCGTATGGAATGACCCTTAAATAGATTGTTTGCCATTGTATATTTCCCTCTCTTTTATGGCCCATCCTTATCGGTTCTCTGATATAACAGTTTGAAAGTGACACAAGTACTATACTTTTATCCTACCAAGTGATAAATTTAGAAATCAGCAGAAAGCTATATTCTTCTCTCGTAGCAGTTACAAGTATATCCTTGGGTCATACTTGCAATGAAAATATCTAGACCTATATCGAAACGTGTCCAGGCTTGCAACGAACAGGATATTTGTGTGACCTTTTTCGTCTCCGATTTAGCAATAAGCAAATCATTTGAACAACACAATATATCAAATGACACTTGAGAATAGCAAATGTGAAACAAAACTAGGACATGAAATTTGGTGGGATTAAAGTAGCATTAAAACATTAGAGTCAACCTTAAAACTTAAAACCACTCGCAAAAGTCAAGGCCACAGGGTTTCTCTTTACAAAATGGATTTTAAACATGTGAGCTAAGTTATATCACTGTAGTAGAGTTTGGAAATTTCAATTAAGGAAACAATGAACATCATTAAAACGGTTACAGATTAGACTAGCGAAAATAAAAGCGATTTGATTTATGTAAGATACTTGGATACAACATACTTGCTGTATTGACTGAATAAAATGCAGACTTTTCCACCCTACTGAATGACGTATTCAGTAGTGGACCCACAAGGGTAACTGCTAATGGAAAGAAACCCTTCTTTTCAACAGGGTAGACTTCCAAATATCTGCAAGTTTGATTATGGCACAAGGCCTCCTTTCGGAGAAACCATTGTAGTCGACCTTAAACCACAAATAATTGTTCCAGGCTTAATGTAGTAGTTTTGATGACTATTTTGTAAACAAGTGCTTGTGTGTGCAAGTACCCATTAGTGCTCGCGACGCAAGATTACGGGAGTCCACTTTCAAAACAGCTTATTCTCTAGCTCATGCCATAAGCCTGTCGCGAGAATCAGCTACATTGGATAGCGGGAATAATACAAAACACAATTCTGTCTTAAAAACCATGCAAGTAAGCACATTTTGCTGTCTCCTACAACTAATCGCTAGAAAGAGATTGGACAAATTTTGAACGTTCCGGTTTGGAACTTTTAAGCGAGAATACAGTGTGAGCATCTACCGAATGAACATGTTACGAGATATAAGAATCATTTTAGCATCGGTAAGGAACCAGTATGTCAAGAAAACACAAAATTGTTTAAATATGAAACAATAGGAGCAAGAAGATTCAAAAAAATTGTTTTTCATTCTAACATCAAAAAAGCAATGTCAAAAGTTTTCATTCCAAATTCCTAATGGCAGTAAGAATTTTCTGCAAGGCTATCCTCAGTCTCTTACTAAGTAGGAATTAATACAATGAAATAAACGCGATGAATAGTAATTTATTAAAGGTGTTAATGACTATAGGCGGAGTAGCAAACTATGCACTAAGACTTCGAAAAGACAGTTTCACAAAATTTGCTAAGGCTTGGGATATCATTTTCTGTCCAACAAAGCGAGCTAAAATTACAACTAATGAGCATAAGAATGATTTTGACGGAAACTTGAGTTGTCGCAGTCTGTTACAGGCATTAAAAAACACCAAGTACTTAACACTTGAGCTATTCTGTTACATTAATTACATGATAAATGCTTCAGTTACACCTGTATAGATCCAAGTTTAACTTGCAAATTACATCGGTAGATTATTAAAGTGCGGCAGCTATGGGCACGCCATCTGGCAATGATATCTTAAAACAGTTTCCACCAAAGTCTTCAATAATACCTTTTTACCAAGTAAATAGCAGAATGAATACGCATTTTCGAGCGTTCACAGTCTCGTTACATCAAAGCGTAAAAGTAGCTTAGAATATTTTTTGATGCGCTCCAAACTCAGAAATTGTATTTATTCATTTGTCTTTGAAGCCAACTAACTTGTGTTAAAGTCACTGACGCTAGCAAAGCTACAGAAAAAGGTGTGTTTATAGTTATATGGGACGCTAATGAACGCTAAAGGGTAGCATGTAATTCTTTTGGAAGAAGTCACGACGTGAGTCACCTAGCTTAGTTAAACAAAGTTTTCAGAAATTTCTTCTCCCATCGCCAGGCTACGTGATATCTGAAGGTAATCTTACTAGATAGCAATGTTGTGACGACCTCCCAAATGGCAGGTCAATGATGGTCTTGTGTTAAATGTGTTTGTTTTTTTCAGCGCTGGATGCCATATGCCATGGAACTCTATATGATATGCTGTTTATGTGTAATGCTAAGCAAGGAATGAATGGATTCCTTGATTTTCCTAGTCACCGAGTTGTGTTCTTGGCTCACGAGTTGTGTTCTTGGCTCAGGATAGCCTTGTTTTTCCAGTGAAACCAGTGGTCGTTTGCGCAGCAGTGATCTGCAATGTCATTTCTTATTTGTCTCCTTTTACTACAGCTTTTTATGTTTTGTCATCCTTTGCTCCAGTGATCCAGTGATTTCCGTTTTGTAAAAATTTGGAAATGACATTTCACCGAGACCCAGGACTTCACGAAAATATTCAAGCATACTTGAGTTACTATAAGCCCTGTTTTGAAATGCATTTTTTCCAATAACGGCTTATGCATTCAAAGCAACGATGTACCAAAAGGAGTTCCAACTTCCTCTGTTGTCACCGAAATATTCCTAACACCTTCAAAAATATAGCACTAACAAATGGAGATCTAAGGCCATCTAGGAAAAGTACCTTAAGGATGTCTTCACCGAAATCAAAGAAAAACATTAAAAAGCTTCTTTGGCCACAGCTGGAAACACTAAAATTACTACTCTTTATGAAATGGCTAGAAAAATATCGGACCTTGCTGGTCTGAGAGAAAAAAACAAAAAGACATTTTCCGCTCCTTTGGAACGGATTTTAGCTAAATAACATCCATAAAAAGTACTATCATACCGCTTTTCAGAAACTGCGAAACTAAATATTGTCTACAAGCAGGCATCGAATCCATACAGGCGTCGTGTTAGGCATCGTGTTAGGCATTGTGTTAGGCATCGTGTTAGGCATCGTGTTAGGCACCGTGTAGATAAGGTTTTCGGCGAATAAAATATATCAAATCTTACAAGAAAAGCCAATACACTGCTTTGACATGTAAGTATTTTGCTATCTTTAATAGTAATTCTTGCTTCACATTTGTGAGCTCCTCTGCGATAACACAGATTTCGTAAAGTTACTTCGTTCGGCCCGCTAATGAAAGCCACCAAAAACATCGCCTTGACAATGATACCGTAATACATGATACTTCACAAAAATGTAAATTTCTACCGTTAACAAATGCGCGGTAATTACTCAAATGTGGAATTCTAGGGCATGCGTATAATAATAAAAGTTCACTGCCCCCTTCATCAATCAAAGCACATAATAGTTCCTACCTACCTAAAACAAACCGTTTTGTATGGCAATCACGTTTTTCACGGTCATGGTTTTCAAACTACGCTTAACCCCGGTGTGCTTCATCTTCGGTGTTGGCGCCCATTTTGGTCTCCATAGTCTGTAAATTAGATACCAAGCCTTTGAACCTCGTTCAGTGCAGCCCAATGACATTGCTGGGGAAAAAACGATCAAAGGTAATATATTAAAGCCTTGTGGGAAAAAAAGGTTGAAGTCGAATTAAAGAAACAGACCGACCACCAGAGCTTTGAACCAGGGTCACACGACTAAAACCTGACATTTTCTCTGCTGAGATAACAGATCAACAGAAATAATTGGATTGCCAAGATATTTTTGAGTATTTTTGTTGAGCTGTCTACCTCTGTAAAGCAGACTTCCGCCTTCGGTCGTGAAAGCACTGTTAGAAGCTCAGGTATTTGGTCGCTATAATTTCATTTCTGTTTTTCACATAGGACCATCCTGTATATGTCTACTTGGAAATCATGGCACATTACTATCCACAATAGGGACCACTACTGCAGTATATCAATTGGTAAATCCCATAAACGACAATTCAAGAGTATAATTTTCACTATTGCAAGAAACTGAATGTTTATGTGAATCAAAAAATATCCCTTAACACAATCAGAACATTTGCGGACTATCTCTCCTGAGCTGTGTTGGTCCCGCAAGAGACCATAACCGAAACTTTCCAGAATTGATCAAGGAAGCTTTTTAGTGGCATTTATTGCAAGAATTGACGATCCATCAAACAAAATGATACCTTTAAAAGGGAGGACTGTAATACTTATCGAAACAGATATAAAAACGCGCGTCATGTAAAAAAACCCAACCATGTCGCTTTACAAATAAAGAATTTTCTCTGTGGGAATGAATTTTAACTATACATTTCGGAGACAGAATTGCTATCAACCGCCAAAGGCACAGAACAAATACCCACCTGAACAAGTCGTTTAAATTCAATTTTCAAGCCCAGAAAGAAGCACATGAGTGATACTATTTTCAGAATGATCAATACATCAAATGGTGTAAAGAGAGATGCCAAACCTACAAAGGAAAGATCAATTATATCTCGATTTTTGCATCGATCCCACAAATCACATAGCAAAGCTTAAGTACACAAAAAGGGAACCGGAATTAATTCAAAAAGATATTAAATGCATTCTAACAAAATGAATTACACATAAACTACAGACAAAGCCATCCATGTTTAGACAAACTGTTTATGACACTGTGATGATGAGACTGGAGGAGGATCAATATCTGTTGCACTAGTTCCAGACAGAAGAAACATAATTGTTCGAGTATTTGATCTACGGTGAATCAACCTTTACATTTTTGCCAAAATTCAAAAATTTAGAAGATCAGTAATGTAATCACGTTAACCTGCACGTCAAACAAAGTACAAAGAATTAGTTTGACATATCTGCTGTAAATGTGTAATTTAAGGGTACCAAGGCCAAGTTCTCTAAGAACCAACACGACAACGGCAAGATTTAGTGTTACCCAATGAGCTTCAAGTATGTTTTGACATCTAAAAATAGTCACTGTCGTGAAGACCCATCCATAACCTACTACGTCAAACGAACAAACGAACAAAAGCAAAAACACAACTCCTTGGTCAAGGTAATCAGAGCGAGTGATTCGGTTACTTACACTTGATCCCGACACAGTTGTTCCAAATAAAAACGGGAATGTCCACAGGAATCATAAACAAAACACCAATTATCAAGTACAACTACAATAAAAAAACAGCTCGGCATCAAAATGTCAGTACAAATACATGTTAATGTTTGTCTTGTGAAGAAGTACAACTCCTAAGCCTATTTAGCGCCCCTCTAGGAAGTAAATTGCTGAAAACGTTCTGTTGCGATGAGTAAATGCGAACACGATAGCAAGGAGCACATAAAAATCACAGAGTATCTTTGGTAATGCAAAATGTCCAAAAAATCCCCGCCGGAGTTGCAGACAAGTCTTCATCACCATCAATCCGGAGGCCGTCTTCGACGAAAAGGGAACCTGCGGCGGCGTGTCCTCCAAGTTCCTCGATGGCTTTTTGCCACCTCTTTCTGTCCATTACTTCATTCACGCCAAGTCCCTTCTTTTTCAAGATGTTATCAACTGGCCTGTACCTATACAGAGGTCTCCCAACTGGGAGTTTGCCTGACTTTACTTTCTTCAAACCCTGTTTTATCAGTGCATTGCATCCTCGTCACTTCTTACAATATGCCCCAACCACTCCAAGCTCTTTCTTTCCTAGGTGTCAGCAAAGCTTCCGGTACCCAGGCCTTTCCTGATGTCAAGACTGGGCCTCCTGTCCAACAGGCTTACTCCCATAATGCCTCGCAGACCCCGCATCTGTCCAGCTTCTAACAGAGACCGCGTGTCAGTTCTTATCGGTACCATCTCCGTCCCATATAGCAAAGATTTTTCCACCGTCCGGTTGTCAAGCTTTACCTTGGTGGTACGTGAGAACTGACGGCCACAGATCACCGACGAGACCTCTGCTTCGGCGATGCTCCCTGTCTCCTGTACTTTACGCTGACAGCAAGGTCTGCTGTTTGGACCAGCAGCACCCTTAAAAAGCAAAATTCTTTCACTCCTTCAACTTTCACAACATCGAGCATGATCCCCTTGATCCTTTATCCTCCATGGCGTGATCTTTTCCAGAACTTTTTAAGATGTGAAATGTAAGAGAGATGCCCCGGTAGCTGTCAGTCACCAAGGCATCGCCCTTGCCTACATACACATTAATCAATTTGGCTATCTTCCACTCCGATGGTAATTCCCGTTTCTTCGACACAAACAACAAAACCCAACTTTCCCATACCATTACCTGCCCCAGCTTCACTACATCTGCCGTAACCCCATCAACTACTGGTGACTTACCGTTCTTCATACTCTTCACTGTTTAATTGCGAACTTTCGTTCTTGAGCAAACTCAATTAGCCTTGGCTGTTTCTCTCCTGATATCTAAACTTTCCGGTGACACCATTTACAAGTTCAATTCCAATCTTTCTAGTCAAATCACTTGTAATGATGATATTTTAGAGTCGCGGACAAGTAAGGAAGTGAAGCCCCAAGTTCCAAGTAAAAGGCGTTCGATAGTACCAGTGACGTCATGGCATACAGCATGTTTAGCGTGTACATAAAAGATAAAGGACTCGTTTAGAGCTTCGAAAACAATTTACTGCTGAGCTGAACTTGTGACATATATTCCTTTTTTACTTTAGATATAAAAGGAGAGTTCTTGCATACATAAACGAAGTTCTAGCATATTACATATATCATGATACTACACACAAATCATTTCTATTTAGCATGTACAAGTGGTAACAGTAATATGCAAATATTTCTATGTAACGATTAGGGAATGGGGGTAAAGGAGTATGGAGAAGTGGTCGAAAGTACACCGGGACATGCGTTTTCAATTTTCCTTCCATGCGATTACATGTCCACAAATCAGACATAATTAAATAAGCAATTACATGGATAACGAGTGGACGGTGCAGCAGCAAAGGAAGACCGAGCAAACGTTGAAACGTAAACCTCATTTTCAAATCCCAAGTAACATGGGCAAGAACCACCAATAAAAGATCATTATGGAAAAGAGACTGTGGAGGCCATCGGCCTGCAATGGCGAAAACGGCTATTGCTGATCTGACTTAAGGACTATCTTTCAAGTACTTTGTTGTAAGAGATAACATTTATAAATTTTCGCATGCGTTATCGTTTTGGTTCTATTTTGTGACACATTTTGATTACATTGTTAATTTTTACAGGTCGTCACAACTGTCAGTTTGTATGAAAGTACTAATTGTAGTCGAAACATAGATGGAAGGAAAGACGAAAAGAGACTCAAAAACTCCAACAACATCAAAATGGCGACCGTCGAAAACAATTAGAAATTAACCAATTTGGGCAAATTTGTAACAAACATCAATGCAATACAGCTCAAACAATGTTACCTTCATAGCCGCTGACGGACCATCTTCTGAAGTTTCCAATGCAATAAGAAATGCAATTACAAGTACGGATAAATTTAATGTTGCGAGAAAGCAGAAGTAAAGCCAAAACCAAGCCCAAGGGTAATCAGATCTAGGGTAAACACAAACAAAAACATTGCAAAATAGCAAACTTTAGCAATTCAAAGCACACAATATTCAACCGATTTCATTTATAAACTGAGCTAATGTCTTTGAATGAGAAAAAGCGGGGTTATGCATCTGTCGTCATGGAAAATTTGGAAACATTTAACGTAACCGTTACATGCAGCCTACAAATATCAACTGTCTCCGTGATATGGCCATATGCCATACCCCAAACAAAGAAAATCGTCCTTTTATCTTTCTTAATTAACTCAGAAACAGTTACACTATCCATATCAATTTTACAAGGAAATGACCAGGTGGCAGCTTCAGGGACTTCGTGACTAAAATACCATCTTTAGCTGGTCTCGGATAAGAATCCTCTGGTTTTGAATCTGAAGATTTACCAAGTCTCCCACTATTACATTGTATGTCAGACGACAAAGTGATTCGGTAAGTTTTAATTATAATAGAACTTTGAAAACGGTCTGACATATTTCCACTTTCAGAACTCTTAAAACGTTAACTACATGATTTTGCAACAAATTTGTAGCAATTTCAGACCTGGTTTATGTAACAACCACCTGAAATGTCCTCTAACAACAAACTTGCGTCACTATTTGTATCAATGTATGAACACTAACCTAACTAGGATTCCGTAAAGGATCTCTGCTCATATTCTTTCGCTGTCACTGTATGCCTCTCAATGCCGACGTTGCGCGCAATACATTAGCCTCTGTCGTTGGAACAGGTGGGTCCACGTCACGGAGGTGCAAGAGGATAATGCCGACTAGAGACATACCGGGCGGGGGTGGTCGGCTAGCCACACCTTACCAAACCCAGTAAGCGTCTGTTCCCGGTATCTGGCGGCTCCCTGGTCTGTGATCCCTCTGCATCTGAACTATAGTGGTCGGCAGAGAGCACGGTCTTGACAAAGCAAGCAAGTGTCTGTTTTCCGGTATCTTGCGGCTCTCAAGTCTGTGTTCCCTCTGCGTCTGAACCATGGTGGTCGGCAGAGAGCACGGTCTTGACAGTATCATGGAAAAGCCACTCATGGACAATTAAAGCTACCCAAAACTTCATAAGTTAATGCCAAAACGAATCACGAGCTTTTGCGGTCTCCACCAGGGGAACAGCCCGACGTGCTTTAAATGCTAAACGTCGTTTGTGTTTGTAATAGTGAAATGTTCGAAACCTGAACAGTCCTAGGCGCAGTGAATTACTAATCGATGAACTGATTCACCATAATGATGACATTTGCGTGCTATCTGAAGTCTGCTGGACCGACTCTGGCGAAGTTGATATTCGCTCAAGTGACTTTGCTAAACACTATCGCCTGTTTTACTCCGGTGGTAGTTCACGTCAATATCAAGTCGGATTCACTGTTAAACTGGTATTCACTAGCTCAGTAGTAGTATCCTTTATTTCAACATCTGAGCGCATTACAGTCATTGAATTCTCAAGAATAAGGAAACTCATGTATTATCGGTGTCTATGCCCCAACATCAAGCCTCTCTGACAAAGATTCGGTCTACCAATAGCTCCAAAATGTCATCGACTCAATTCCAAAGACCAACATGTTGGCAGCAGGCGGTGACAACAATGCGGAAGCTGGCTCAGACCAATCTATGTGGAGTGGTACCATGAGTCCCTTCGGGGTAGGAACTCTAAATGACAATGGAATTCGAATGCTGACTTTTGCTGCAGCCAACAACCTGGCTGTATGCAACAAATTCTTTGGACACAAGATATGCCACCGGGATACGTTCAGTTCAAATGATCCGAGGGCCATCAAATGGCTGGATTATGTACTTGTGAACCGAATGTTCAAATCGTCGGTTGAAGACTTGGAAGCAAGCTGCAGTGTGGACATCTTGTCTGATCACAAGCTGTTTGTTTGCAAGCTACGTCTTCACCTGAAGGTCCAGCGCTCGAAGCACCCGAGTCCGCGCCTGGATTTGAGTAATCTAGAGGATATGAGCACCCTTAGCCTGTACCAAGTTGCCATATCAAACCGCTTTATAGCTTTAGAAATGGAAGATGATGACGTTGATCAGGAGTGGAACTCCTTCAAATCCTCCCAAACCGGTGCTGCCAAAGATGTACAGCCGGGGCACCCCGCCATTCCAGATCATACACTCATGCTGCGAGCGTCCGACAAAAGAACTATCTACGTCAAGAAATAGATTGATCCCTACGCCATGATGAAGAGGAATGGTGGAAGGCTAAAGAGGACGAGATGGAAAGAGCTGCATTCACAGAAAATAGCCGAACTCAATTTCAGTTACTGCGTCTCGCCCCGGTCAACAAAAGCAGCCACCGCCTTCTAGAGTAAATAACCGAAATAGCAATCCTATCCGTGACACCCGGATACCTTCTCGGCCGATGGAAGGAGCATTTCAGTGTCCTGCTGGACCGTCTGGATCCCACCAATCTGGACGTGGGTCCTGAAAACCCTGCTAGTTGCGCCGACCCTGACGTGGATGTTTCACAACCGTCTGCAGATGAGATTCGTTCTGCCATCCTCCATCTCAAGCGTAACAAAGCCAGCAGGCCATGTGAAATTGCAGCAAAAGAGTTGAAAGCTCTAGACGATCGAGCAATACGCAAGCTTCACGATGTCTTTATTAGCATCTGTGAAGCGCGGCGGGTTGCGAAAGACTTCTAAGACTCGGTAATTATACCCATTTTCAAATAGGGCTCGAGATATGACTGTGCCAACTACTGTGGTATAAGCCTGCTATCCATTGCGGGGAAAGTGATAACAATGATCGTAAGACCTAGGTTCTGGAGCAAACACGATGCATCTCTTCAGGAACAACAAGCTGGATTCCGATCCGGTCGAGGCTGTGTTGTTCAGATCTTCATGCTACGGAATTTACGGAATGCTACGTAAATTAAAGCATGTACACCCAACAATCGCAGTTTTCATCGATTTTGCATTTGCAATTGACAGCGGGCATTAAATCTCCATGTGGAAAGTCCTGCACAAGTGTGGAATCCCTGAAATTTTCGCTGAAATTCTACGAGATACGTACTCTGGAGCTAAGTCGGTCGTCCGTGTCGGCCCGCGTATCTTGGAACCTTCTAGCATAAACACCGGAGTTAGTCAAGGATGCATCGTATTGCCAATGCTTTTCAATCTTGTCCTTGACTGGTTCATGTCAAAATCGATCCAACAAGCTGATGGGGTTGCTGTCTCTGACACCCTGTGAATAGATGACCTGGAATACGCCGATGGCATTGCTATACTTGCTGACCACCAGCTAAAGGCTCAGAACCCTTCGAAACTTGGCCTGAGAATCTGCCAGATCAAAGGTACTAAGTTTGTGGACCGCGCTTCCCAAGGTAAGGGTGGAAGGGGAGGCTCTGGAGAACGTCAATCACTTTACATATTTGGGTTCTACTCTCACGACTAACAAAGTCGCACCGACGGATGATATTTTATGCCGAACAGCGAAAGCTTCAAGGCAGTATTTCAAAGCTGCTAAGGCGACGAAAAGATATATCTATCGCAACGAAACGAAAGTATTGAACGCTGCCATCATTCCGATTTTGTTATACGGCTCTGAATCATGGTCCCCCTTGAAAAGTGACATTGACAAGCTGGAAGTGATCTATATGTTTTGCCTGACAAGTATGTGCAAATTAGCCAGAGGGACCAATCTCTAACATCTCTGTGTGGCATGGGTGTCCGAATCAACCAAAAGTTGAGGAGATTATCAAGTGCAACAGGATCCACGGGCTTGGACACGTTGCCCGAATGCCCGAAGGCAGGTTGAGCAAACGAATATGCAGGGACCCAGTTCCCTCCTCCTGGAAGTGCTCTCGAAACGCTCCGACGAACACATGCACTCAGCTCATCCTGGCGGACCTCATCCCACAGCTCAACCAATAATATGGTGCTCATTGGTCCCGAGACCCTCTCAGTATCATCTGTGACATCCATGGAGATAGTGCACAGTGGTGGCGTACGTTCGTGCAGGGGCATCCGACAGCTGTTCATCGGGACTAACTCAAGGATCAAGTAAGTAAGTATACACATTATTCCATTTCAATCATAAAAACGCGCACATCTTGTTCAAAGAATCTTAAACAATACTTCATAATTAATCACAAGTCATATAGCAAGACAACTCAAAAAGCGCTACTTACAGCGATTCCATAAGGATAATTGACAAAATTACTGCTGATAAGATGACAATTAATGCAGCATCACAGGAGCCGAGCCACTAGAAATGGAAACGACAACATCTCTTGAGTGTGCGAAAATAGATGAGCCGGACTAAAAAACATTATTAAAACTTTCATAAATGAAAGAAGCTAGCTACTCACGATGACAAAAATTTAAAAAATGATAATATGCGCCTAGACTGGCTCTGACATGTACTTATTCTACCCAAGCAACAACTTAAAAGTGATAAACTAACATATAAACGTCCAGCAGAATTTGATCTATAGAACGGCATTGATTTCTGATAGTTTTGAGCTAAAGTTTTGCATTCGCTAGAATATTGTACTTTTCTCAGTACCTTCGATCGTGCAAATGCAATCAAATAAATGAAGAAAATCGGAGAAAATTTTTGACATTTCCATGCAATAAGATTTGAATCTGTGAATCGAGACCTGGATTAGAAACAGTGGTTCACTGCCAGTTGAATCTTCGTGTCGCCTCATGGGCCATTCAACCCTATGTGACGATATTTTGATCAATAAGGATAGCAAATGTGAGCAAATGAAAAGAACTACCAGCGAAATTACGTAAAACGCAGAGAGGACAAGCTATTTTCTACTGTAAACACTCAACTACTAAATACCTGCCTGGCGAAGAGTTTTTACGTCATTGTAGTCACTTCACGCTATTCGACTAATATACGCCAGTTCACTTTCGTCTCTCTGAGAACTTCCGTCCCTACTAATGCTTTTAGCTCTTAGATTAAGTTTACTTTTTTTCGCCTACTCGCTACTGAGTGTAGCTGATACTCGTGCAAGGGTTAGAGAACTTTCTACGAAGTGAGCTCTTTATGAAAGTGAGCTTCGGTAACCTTCTCTCTACACTGGCATTTCGTTTGTGGTGATGTGGATTCCAACGCAACCAATGGCTTGCAAGATCGTTGTCACATGCACTATACCCAGCGTTTCCGGTAGGTTATTTACGCGGCTTAGATTAAGTAGAGGCTAAGAATACTTACAAGGAAGCTCACTACTAAAACCTTAACATCGCCATTCGCAATGCCATCTCATATTCAGTGGCATCATAGCTACGTCAACTATATATTACCAGTCGAACTATCTTCCTCAGGTTAGTTAAGGTTAATAAGGGCTCGATACGCCATCCTTCCAAGGATCAGGGCTGCCTCACGGGATCCAGAACTATATGTTTCCATTGGGCCTGTCATGAGCGATTTCCTCCAACACACCCAGCCAGTTGTTGAACCAAAAAGTACGATACAGTTTAGCAAGATGCTTGAAATCATTTTTCACCGTTCGCAGCCACATAAGGCGACATCTGCGAGAGCGCCTTTTCCATTCGATAGGTGGTTAGAGTATAACTCGATTAGCTAGGAGCGTGTCCTCCATTCTTACGACATGGCCCAGTCACTCTAACCGACAGAGTACCAGCACTTCAGCAAGAGTTGTGGTACCTGTACGATCTCGAACTGCAGCATTGGTAATGTGCTGCCTGTCGTCAAATATTCGCTGCAAGAATCCCACCTCACACGCTTTTAAGCACCGGGAGTCTGCAACCTTCATCCCCCAAGTTTCACACCCGTAGAGGAGCAAACTTTTCACGCAAGCTTCGTACACCTTGAGTTTGACTTTCAGGTGAACATCTCGCTTACACCATAATGACTTCTCACGGGCAGAAAATGCACAGTTTGATTGATCCTCGTGTTGATCTCGACATCTTGTAAACGTCTTTAAACACACTCTAAACTTCGAACCCTGTTGGTTATGATAACGTGACAATCGATGACACACTTATCCTTTACCAGTACACAGCAGCACGCGGCAAGATAACATTAATTTCACACATCCTCACCTATTCTTCGAAGCTTTCTTCGTAAATTACGTGATAAAAGATTGTACCCACATTCGCTAAAAACGCAGGCTTCCACTTCTTGTTAATTTAAATATGAAACCTGGCTATTAAATAAAAAGGAAATAAGAAATGGTTGTAAAAGTCCAATACTCACAAGAAATACTCTTTGTCTTCTTTGAGGTACTTGTATACTATTTGTACAACGGCTGTAATTATCAATTTCTGAGCTGATATGTTCTACAGCAATAAAAAGAAGAAAAATAAACCAACTACACATTACTTTACCGTGTTGAGAGTTGCGTTGCATACAAAAATAAGACTTCACATGGACAATCCTCTGTTAACACACGCGAGGCAAAGGACGATAATCTGCGTGCTAAGAATACGAGGAAAACTACTTTTTCAATATAAACTACCCTCATCTTGCAAGATCGCAAGCAATCAATCCTTGCACCGATACCATTTTGTTTCTTTGAATTTTTCTCAAAACCGATTAACAGCTAACCATTACCTATTTTCTCTCCACCTTATTCCCTTAAATCGTTCGGGAACGCTGCTGTAACCAGTCCAACATAGAAATGATCATCAGAGGGAGTCGCCTTCGATGGTTTGGCCATTGTTGCCGAATGCCGGCATCCAGACTCTTCTGGAGTATGCGTCCTAAGACCTGGAGAAAGCCCCGATGTGCCTCTACACTTTCAGGGAAAAAGCATTTGGCTAGAGGCCTGGAAATAGACGGACTACTTCAGGCGCGGAGGCAAGACCCGGTAGTAGAGCGAGATGGCGCAAAATCGTCTGCAGTGGGGCACTTTCGTCAGGGATTCACGTGCTGCTATCGACAACCGACCGGATTCGTCGCACTAAGTAAGTACATTCCCTCTGCTTCTCTCTCTCGAATGGATTGTCCCAATTTTTTTTCAAGTCGCGCTCAGCAGAAACAAGTTTGAAATGTCAGTTACAGAAAAAAAACAACAAACAACAACAAAAGTGTTCTCCTTTAGCTATATCGGGAATCAAGATGGAAAGACGACAACGATTAAAAATATTAGCCCATCAAAGATAGGAGCTGGAAACATAGTATACAAATACAAGAAATACAGTGTCACCTGTGTAAGGGGAACACCTTTGGGACCCAGGCTAGGTGTCACCTTTAGCCAGGTGTCCTGCTTATACAATCCTTACACTGTATTTCCTATAGGATTTCACAGGAACTCGACAAATGTGTCCGCTTTATAGAAGTGTCAGAAGTGTATGAAACTTGGCTAGCTAAACCAGTTTGCTAAGTTTATCCCTGTTATAGGAAATAACGTTAGCAAGGTTATCTTATGTCATTTGTAGGGAGCATAATGATGACATTGCGGGCAAGCAACTGCGTAATCAGCATGTATTGGGCGCTCAGCAGGTGTTACTGTTGAAGGACGTCAGGTAGATATTGCGGTAATTCCCCAGAACAGAGGGCATCAACGACTGTACAGTGCCTGGAAACGGCGTGGACGAGCAAAGGTGAATGAACGTTGTCTATGACCACTTTTTAAGATGACGGAAGGGCAGATTATGATGAAAAGAGGTAACTCGGAAGCATTAGGCCTAGAATAAAAATGACATAAATAAGAGTTTCCAATAGTGGTGGAAGCCTTTCCCACAATACTTTCTCTTGGCTTCCATTGAGTTTTCGATTTTCCACATTGTTCTTTGGTAAACAAAGTAAAAGCATTCAAAATATAAAATCAACTACTGGTCTTGCTAAAGGGCACTAAGACTCACTGGTCACCTATTCGAAGCCATAGTCTTCTCTGTACGACTACAGTAAAAGGAACGGAACAGGAGAGACCTATGATGCACAGAATGTGATACATTCTACACCCAAATCTTACAGATCCACCAGTCTAAAAATTCAAGCTATGATCAATAATTTCCAGCAATTCTGCAATTTATGGCATACCGTTATCTTCGAAAACATATTTATTTCGTAAAAAGGAAATGCCTCTTCCAGCGAAACGTTAGTTTGACCATTAAGGCTAACAAATACTGAAACCGATAAATTCAGAAGTAAACGCTCATCTACAACACCACAGCCCAGAAGAGCCACAGACCACTCAATCATTTCCTTCCTTCAAAGGTATTCTGTGCTCTGTACAATCGCCTACTCTTTTTCCTTGCATTGTCTATACAAGCAACTTCCTTCTTCCTCTCCTTTTAACAGCTAACAAAACAATGCTGTTAAGCAAACTTTCAAAATAATACCGTTTCCAAAATTGTCTTCCTTTTACATTGTCATGGATTCTTTAACCCTGTTTAGCACCATCTAAGTCACTAAAACATGTAACATACCTGTTGATCTATACTTCTTTTGATGGTTTAGCATAAACCCAAGGGCACTTATCTACGAAGTACAAGGAGTTGAATTCATTATAAACAAAATTTGGCAAAGTAGTAATTCAAACGAATAAAATAAAATAAACATGCCTTTTAATTGTTGCCTTGGGTCAACCTTCAACTTTTTTGGGACGTGTTTTCAATTCATCCCCAACTGTAAGACAATACACTATACTTATAAAAATTTTCAGCATATTTTACAGTACAACAAAAACCTCTGTTAAAATGAGTACCACATAAACGTATTGGCAATTTATTTACTTTACTCAGTCTTACAATAAACGACAGTAAATGGACAAGAAACCAAATTCTTACTGACAACCCTCATGGACATCAATTATTGGCAGCAATAGACCAATTCTAAATTCTCCGCTTTAAAATCGTTTACGTTTCACATTTGCAGTTCTTTAAGTGGGTGACTTTCAAAGTGGCACAGAAAATGATGTTCAATCAAATGACCTGGCAGATTGCACTTGCAAGTTTGTTTCAAAATTTGATTTTGATATATAAACACAGAATTACACGGACTGTTGAAATTCCAGTTGTCACCAAGTTCTTTTTGGATCACACCTGCTAAAATATCAATATCACCACACACTGGCAACAAAACTCTCAGCTTCGTCAATTTAAAAACTGTGAAAGGTCATGTTTTAGAAAATTGGCTACATGGAAATCAAACGAAGGTCACCATAATGCAAACCCAAAATCGTGACATTCAATTGACTGGCACAACCACCAGAAGAGTTAATTTGAGGATTGAGAATTCCAGGCAAAGAATCCCTTCTGTTATACCAAGTGATCTTTTCCAAAGATCAATTCAGATTGACAAAATCTACATAACCTTCATCATGGATGTAATCAACCGACATTGCGTATACTTTCTAGTAAAATCACCAGCCGCAACACTGTTTTGAATAACTTGTAGCATTGAAATCTTTCCACCATATTTCACACAAAGATGGCAGTTCAGGACTTTAAAACGCTATCTCCTTGAAATGAAAATGGCAGTCATGTTTTTGCAAGAGCCAGTATGATATCAGACATAGTCAGAAGTGTCACATCAGTACCCTATAAAACCACCAAGTGCATTCTTTCACCTTCATGCCAACGTCGGAGGAATTTACAGCTCTCTTCTATAGACATAATCTAAATTGCCGACCAAAGTCCATCGACTCTATCACACTGAACAGTCACTTTTAGATAAAAGAACCTGCGATTCGTGTGTCTACGTGCGATTCTAGCTACAGAGATAAAATTTATCACCTGCTGCAAATGCCCGACAGAATACTCATACTTAACATTGACTGGGGTTTTGGTATCAACGAAAATTGACATAGTCAATACATTGCTGACACGATACAAAACATGAATTTTGGCTTCCTCAATAAAGCAACACCCATCTAGGTGACCACCAACAACACCAACAACACCAACTCACTAGATACCAGCCTTGCCTCGTTAACTCTCAACCGATACAGCATGTATATCCAACGTGAGCCAGCTATCGCTTCTGAGAATTGCACTATTATCAACTTGGCTAAGCCCAGGTAGGATGCTTACACTGCTCTTCAGGCATGCCATTGTCCACTAATAAGGACTCGCACATGTCGACAGTGTCAACAAACCAAAGTCCACCGACACATAAAAGGCACCTATCGGTACTTCCGCTAACCCGGATGTACGTTTCGACCACATCCACATTGATATAGTTGGACCACTGCCACCTTCGAACAACCATTGATACCTATTGACATGCATTGATAGCTTCACTCGATGGCCAGAAGCCATTCTCAATGCAGATATTACTGCAGAGACAGTCACTCGAGCTTTCATAGCTCATTGGATTTCTACCTTCGGCGTTACATCCAATGTCACCACTGACCGTGGCTCGCAATTTGAATCTGAACTTTTCCACTGTGTTACTGCAATGTTAGGAACTAAACGTACTCGCACAACTACTGATCACCCTTGTGCCAATGGTCTTGTCGAACACTTTCATCGTCAGTTAAAAGCTGCCCTTAAAGCCCACGCAGATTCATCCAAATGGACAGAACTAATTCCTCTCATCCTTCTTTCCATTCGCACCACTGTCAAATCTGACATTGGGTACTCTCCTGCAGAAATAGTCTATGGAACAACTCTCCACCTTCCAGGTGAATTCTTCTCTCCATCTGTTGACGTTACCACTCTTGATCCCACTAAGTCTGTGGATTGCCTTCCTCGAACCATGCAAGAACTCAAACCGATCTCCGGTCGTCCCCAGCACACACATACGATGAATCCGAGAAAACTTGACACCTGCTCTCATGTTTACGTGCGACATGATGCTGTGCGAAAACCCTTACAGCTACCTTACGACGGGCCATACAGAGTCATTCGTCGATCCTACAAGCACTTCATTCTCAACATTAAAGGAAAAGAGCAATCAATTAGTATTGATCAACTTAAAGTCGCTTATCTTGATTCAGACTTTCTAACATCCTCCAGCCCATTTTCATCGTTACTGGACACTACCGTGGACCCTCCTCGAATACCGAACACTTACACCACTCCTTCTGGACGAAGAGTTCATTTTTCAGATCGTTTGGGACATTCCTAAACATTACTTTCGGACTCAAATTTTTTGGATATCGAATGTTGTGTTGCTCACATTCTGGGGGGGGGGGACCATGTAGTGACTTTCAATGAACTTTGATTTCCGGCTTAATATAACCTTAATCCTATTGCTTTAATTCTATTGTTACTAACGCGCCATTGACTGCTATTTTTCGGCCTTTTCTTATGAAATGACTCAGTGATATTTTGATTATGTAAAGTTAGCTGTGTTTTGAAGATGATGGCACGGAGGTTTGAGTGTTGGCTTTTAAGTCTGAGGATTGCAAGTTCGAGCCCCGTCGGCTCCCACTTAGTGCAACTATTGTGGTAATGCCCACTCTTGATGAATATATATATATATATATATTTATAGATAGACAGATAGATAGATAATATATGTATACACACACCTATGTGGTTTAAAGTATACAGGACATAAAAACTTCCTTGGCTAGGTAATGTTTCTATCCGCATAGAAGCACAGACTTAAAAAGCTGCAGTTAAGTGTTCCTCTGCTGTCAATCCAAGAATAGTTTTCACTACTAGGAAGACCTTGCCATCCATTCACAAGGATTGTGTACCCACCACACAAAAAAGCTTAGTAGTATATTAATTTTTGTGCCGATGTGAAGCTCGGTATGTAGGTCGTACTTCTCAAAGGTTGGGTGACAGGATCAAACAGCATGTTCCAACCACTGTACGCCAAGCATCAATTCCTTCTAGAGAACAGCCATCTCGCGCTTGCAAAGCGAAAAAGACCGCCAAAACATGCGATTCTGACATAGGCCAACATTTACTAGAAAATTCAGAATGCGTCAAAATGTATAAGGACAAAAAATTTCGGATAATTGGCAGAGCTAGATCGTCCTTTCATCTAAGTGTATTGGAGTCTGTCTACATTAAAGCAAGAAAACCAGTGCTCTGTAGGCAGAAAGAGTTCGTTTTTTTCACTTGGACTGTTCCAATAAGGTTTTGTTTCTTCATTTTCTCTTTCTTTGTTTCCTTTCTTGTCTAGCATTGGCTAGTTTTGCTACGTGTTTCGTATAAATAGGTTGCCATATACATATACTTTCTTTTCTGACGTTTCATACTCTGAAGAGTGTCAGAAGAAAAAAGTTTTTATGTTTATACATACATATATGCATACATACATACATACATACATACATTCTAAAATCCATTATGGACTGTTATTGCAACTTGTTTTATTTGGGCTCAGTATATCTTCTTCAAACACAAGTGAGCGGCTTTGATTGGCCTTACGAAACACTCTCTGCTAACTGAATTCCACAAGAGTTGCTTGCGAGTGAGATGCCATGAGCAACATCTGGTAACAAGCCCAGTTGAAAGAATCTAGGGGACTGGGTACGAATGGCAGATCGTCTTATGTTATAGAAATTTCAATGCTTAGCAAATTAGTAGACACTATTAAACTCTAATGAATATGATAGATATAATAAATAAAATAGATGTTATATAAATCATATATACATACAACTCTCCACGAGCTCACAACACTGTTCATTATAACATTGTGACTGAGTTGTGAACTGTGATTTGACCTTCTGCTTACCGGGCAGATGCTCTGACAACTGAGCTACCGGGACGTTGTTTTTCAGAGGTGAATTTGAGGTCATGATATGATGACTGCGTCACTACAACATAAATATTTCTCCATTTAATCTGAAGAAGATTTAAGTCAGAACGTTACGTTGAAAGTCTGTTTATTTAATGGGTTTATATGTATGTTTATTTGATGGGTATATACGTATGTTTATTTAATGGGTATATACGTATGTTTATTCAATTGTTATATATGTATGTTTATTCAATTGTTATATATGTATCTTTATTTAACGCGTATGTATTTATATATATGTTTATTTAATGGGTATATTTGTATGTTTATTTATTGGATATATACGAATGTTTTGATGTCAAAGTTTCTGTAAATATCCGCTTTATTGTGCCATGATTGATTCAATATGTCATCTGTTTAAAGGTTTATCGCTTTCTTTCTTTTTAAGTTTTCTTCTCCTATGACTTTCCTTCAAACACACCCAATTAAATGAAATTGCAATAAATATTCCATCTATATTTTCGTGATTTTCCCCTCAAGTTGATGTTTAGTGATATACACAGATAATCGTCTCCAAGGATATATACTCTTCAAATATGTTAAAATTGTTGATGTTTCTTAAGTTGCGGTATATTAAAACTAAACATTTGCCAGCTTTCCGTACAGTCCCATGTGTCATATAATTTCGTTGGCATTGCAGAACACAAAACGACAGACTCGTTCACTTGAGCTTAATTAACAACTCCTTAGAGAAAAGATTGCAATGAAGTACGGGGCTTGCTAGGGGATTGTAAAGCATCCTATATTACGATGAAATCCTCAAACGATGGTTCTGAGCCCCAAATTTTTCTTAGTTCTCAAATATGTTGATGGTTAGCCTTACAGCATAGGTCGATCTTTTTCTATCCCCATCCTTATCATATTTAGGCCAAATCTTTCTGCCAAGACTCTACATGTATATAGACCTCGATTATGAGGTTTTCTGTGCAGTCCTTTCGGACTCAGATATATGAACACATGTTACTTGTCATACGGCGGCTAGTATCCGCATCAACATTTTGAATTCACGACGAGAGAATTGTCCAATGCTCATAAAAGCGACTTTCCATTATTTGCATCAATATTGATTCAGGAATACCACATCCTGAAAATTAAATAAAGAAAGTGAGTGAGCTGATGGCTGTCCTCCTTAAGCAGGCAGTCCATGTTCCTTGTTACTCTCAAAAGTGACGTCATTCAGGATTAGGTCAGCTGGTAGCATGATACGTGAGAAAGAAAGTGACACAATCTATCCCAAGTTGAAATATAAAATTATAACAACCACACGTCGTGGGTACAGGTGGTGAAAAACTTCACAAGATGTTGGAAGTTGCGAAATTGGCAACTTAGTGAAGTAATGGGTATATATACGTCCATTGTTTCAAACTTAGAGCTAAAAAGAAACCTTTTTTAGTATACATTATCTCTGTCCTGCTGCTTATCTTCTTTGGTTACTAGCCAAACCTAATCTCACGTCAAAAATTTGCAATAACTTGAACTACAAGTTCAGCTGTTGCTGATTTGGAATGTAAGTCAAATTGCTGGGCAAAGCTTCATTTTACTTTGTTACTGACAACTACGTATTGACCCCCTGTGGCTCTTTTTAAACTACGAACAAAACATCTGCTAGATAAGGAAAACGTACGAAATCACTATCAAAGTATGAAATTTCCACATAAGAGAGGGAAGTCGGCCACAGCTCTGTTAAAATATCATCTGCGTGGACAAGAAGTCGTGGAGCTTACTCGCTTCGTAAATCGGGATTAATGTTTACTATTTCCCTCGCCCTAATTTAGTCCAAGATCGTACGTGTATATGGGGTTATCACATTATGACATTGTCCTATCAGCCCCATTTGTTAGAGGTAATAAAATCATCACTTGTAGGAAATAGAATATTTTAAAATCTGTTAACTACAGAGTTAGAGTTTCAGGCCAAAAGTCCGTGCTCGTAACCATCTACCTCGTGGCTAAGTGATTAGCTTGCAAGGGATGCTGGGATGTAAGCGAATCATGGGCCGGACATGCCTGTACTTTTCTCCGTCAAATCATTACTGTTATGGAACCTATAAACACAACACATTGCTTCTTGCCGAAATCCAAAACATGAGATCGTTAAGCTTGTCAAGGTATTTCAATGTACCGTCATCCAAAATGATAAAAAAGGCTCTCTAGGGCAGAGGCCTGGAAATAAGTTAGTATATGGTGTAGGAAGAGGATGATAATGACGATAGGCTCAGGAAACACGAGACAAAATAGTTAAGAAAAACAGGATAGAAATATGTTACGACTGAATAGAAAAAATGAAAAAGAAGAATGGGGAAATTTCAATTCAATAGCAATGCAATACCGTAAGTAAGCTCCCATTTTTAAAAAACCGGACTCGTAAGCCATACATTCGTGGAATCTTGAATGTTCTTAACTTGCATTATATTCATATTAGTCCATTACTTCATACCTCATGCAATGAAGTCGAGCTTCACTCAGGATATCCTGTAGGCTGCTAGTCGAAAGCAATCTCATGATTAATGTAAACAGGCTCACAGCTGAGTAAATCAGCCTACGATTATGATTTTTTATTCAACTAAAGCAAACGATTTAAGAACACTTTGAGGCAGGCAGAAAAGAGGCTCTTAATCCAACCTAAAGGCACTATTTAGGTAGTTTTGTTATCGTTGTTCATTATGGTGTGTTCACAAGTAGGTAGTCAGGAATCCTGAGCAATTACTTGTATGTCTTAATACTTCCATGAGTAATGCACTCCTTTAGTTTAAGTTTCATGTCTTCATCGATTCTCGTGGTTTTCTTTCAGTCCTTCTGTCATGACAACACTCGCGTCTCATCAAGATATTAGACTTCAGAACTTCTCTTTACGAAATGGAATTGTATTATTCGTAAACACTGAGAAACACTTATTTCACTAGATCAAAAGTTGGCGATCTTTGGTCAACAGGTTAAACAAGAACGGCGAAGCTTCCTTGCCTGCTATTTTTAAAAGCACAATGTTCCTTTTTTAAATTTACGTTTTACCCAAGTACGTCCTTTGTTTAATTCCTACATGTCATCCGCAGACTACGAACGTATGGACTGACTTCGTTCCATACTGACGAATAATTTCCATGCTATTTGAGAGGCTCTACGGTTCCAAAAATTGATTAATTTCCCCAATCATAGTTGAAGTCAAAGGAAATAAAAGTTATCTTCTAAAGATTTTGTCACTCTACTTGACGAATTTTTGACAAATACCCCAAGATATATGCTTTTAGAAACTGTACTCCAGGTGCATTTTCGGACACCGTATGATCAACGGGAATTATATTTTCCGACCCTTGATTGTTGAGCCTACAGATAGAGCACTGCGAATAAACTACCTTTGGAAAAGGTTACCGACAGATGCTCTAGATCAACTGCGTGGAGCAGATACTATCAGATAAACCCAGGATATTAACAATCCGGCACTCTCTTTTATTTAATGCCAGAACAGTATCAATACCTGTTTTTTTGGGGGTGGGGCACAGCCTCTTAGTTTAGAGTAGGTATTCTGATTGTACCTCACAGAATTCAAGGTTAGCATAATTACCAATGACTCGCTAACGATTTAGGGATGTATGACGACTTTCAAAGTAAAAACGGAATAATTTTTGGGTACTTTAGAGTTCGCTGGCCAATTGTTAGTAAGCTAGGAGGCCATTGCCCAGCATGTCTCCAGAGATAGCGCGAAAAAAGAGACCTTTGTACGGTAAGTAATTTCAATTGTTATTTTCAAAGGGAAATGGATGGATGTAGGCTGTTATCGCGATAAAAGATAATGATGATAGGGCCCTGACGTCTTTCCAACTAATGGCATTAAAAAAGGTGAAGCAGGTAGTCAAAACACATCCTTCTTTCTGTCTGATCGAGTGTATGACCTAAAATCATCTTTGGATCCCACAAAACTAGATTTGTTGTCGTGTTCTACCAAATGATTATATTACCTGGCCGTACCTTTTTTGGTTTTATTGTTGGATAGAATTTCTGCAGGATGTAAATATTGGATCAGATCCAAAATCAATCTGAGCCTGACATTTTACTGTCACCATGATCTTTGTACCTTGAAGGTGAACAAACTAGGGAGAGAACAGAACTTGCAACTCGTTAATTGCACGTAAAATGAATGGTGCTATGGGACGCGTCAAGAGAAAAGACTAGCGAATCATTCGCAGTAAAACTAGAACACTCGCCTTTGCTATGAAAATTTATCACCGTTTTATGACTTGTTTGTTGTGATCGTTTGGTTTTTGACTCCAATTTTTTACCCTTTCTGCAACTATCTTTTACCTAATGGAAATAAATTTACAGTATTTTTTCGTCTGACACTCCTCAGAGTATGAAACGTCAGAAAGGAAAGTATATGTATATGGCAACCTATTTATACGAA
>JANTCA010011670.1:0-27016 GCA_024741275.1 Chironex yamaguchii | reverse complement strand
TTGGCGTACAGTGGCTGGAACATGTTGTTTGATCCTGTCACCCAATCTTTGAGAGGTGCGACCTACATACCGAGCTTCACATCGGCAACAAAATTCATATACTACTAAGCTTTCTTATGTGGTAGGTACACAAACTTTCTAAATGGATGGCAAGATCTTCCTTGTCGTGAAAACAATTTCTTAGATTGACAGCAAGGAAACACTTAACTACAGCTTTTTAAATCTGTGTTTCGATGCATGTTGCGATACATGTTTCGATGCACGTTTCTTATAAAAAAGTTGCCATATATCTTTACTTTACTTTCTGACGATTTATACACTGAAGAGTGTCAGACGAAAGAAGCTTTTAATTATGTTTTTAGCGCAAAATCGCAAATTTGCAAGGCGATTTTCAAGTTTTGTACCACAGAAAGATTGTTCAAATAAAATGATAAGTAGCTCTGACAAAAATATGTTACATTAATTCTCAAGCATCTCTATTTCTGATGAAAGTTTTGAATAAACCTAATGGCTTGGAAATTAAATGTTATGACGCCAGCATGAAGAATCCAGAACATTGAATTCCATGACATCGGTATGACAAGAAATGTGCTAAACAGAATTAAATTCAATTTTATTTTCCATTTATTATTACAACTGAAACATTTAAGATAAGTACCGACACATTTGATGAGTTTTGGGACTTAAATCCTTTCGTTTTTTCCCATTTTGGGGATTTCATCCGAATGAGCACAGAAGTCTTTTGTAAATAATTGTCAGCAAGTGCTTTAAATAAATCTGCTGAATAACTTGCTACTTTTTTTGAAAACTCATAAAGACCAAGTCCTTACGTTTACAAAATCAAACGTTTTTAAAAGTTATGTAGGAGGATTTGCCACCAACAGGAAACTTGAAAAATAATACTGTGCAGTTTCTACTGGTTTTAAGGAAAACTTATAGGAACGTTTTCTTCTTTTTTTTTTTGTTCAGATTTAGTTTATCTGACTCAACATCCAAGACGATAGCCACCCCATGACAAAGTGACACAGTTGACGATCTTTACAGTAGCAATCAGGATTTATACTTAGCATTGCATTGAAATCAATCAAATGCAAGAAGATAAAGGATGCACTATCCAGGGGCGGCGGGCAGTAGTAATGCTTATATGTTATGAGCACTTTGTCGTAAAGTAGTTTTAGCAAAAGGATCACAAAGCAGAAATTCACAAATTTAAAATCTAAATTACACATCCTTTGTAAGATCCTCTAAGTTATACATTCTCTCTTTTCAATCTTAGGGCTCAATAGGGCTCGAATTTCGTCTTTTGAGATGTTAACTGGCCTCCATCCTCTCCACGCTATTACTCAGCCAGTTTTAATAGAGAATGCAGGGGAACAATTGAACGTTGTGGCATACCTGCTATTATTTGTGATGCAATGCCGGTTGTAAAATATGCTAATGACAATGTTATGCTATTGATTTGTTAAACTTAGTAGTCTGGCTCCCAGAACCATTTCGATTAGCGGGGGAAAGAATCAAAGCAAAATGTCCTATCAATTTATCAACACATTCTTGAAAATCAAGCTCTAAGGGCATTCAGTCCCCCACTATTTTGCAAAGAATATGGTTTTTGTTCATTACTGTTAAGAAACTCGTTAGCATAATTTCGAACATTGGTTGCATCTGTTTGTTAAGTTATGCTAGCAGCAACAAATCGTTTTTAGTCAAATAATTCTGATGAAGGCGCCAAGTTACCATTTTCATAATATCCAGCTGTATCCAAAACCCTTGCATGTTATTACATTGATTGAAAGAAACTGTTTCCTAATTGTTTCCAAATTTCAAAAATTGTTTCGTACAGGAGAAAAACTGACTATTTAAATTTGTTACCTTGAGAACAATTGTAGTGACTGGACAATCACCAATAAGACCTTATTAGATGATACTGTTTCTTGTTAAAGATCGAAAAGCATGGTTCTTGAGAGTGATATTTACAATCGAAGTGGCAACATTGTTTACATTTTTACAAGTTGTACAAGGAACAGTGATAAAAACTCCGATGATAACAGAATTTAACGACTTATAGAAGGTTAATTGGTTTTGTCAAAATGAGTGTAGCCAAAAACATCCACAGTGTGCTCCAAAAATGTTTTCCTAGTATTACCTATTTAATTTCCCTCCCGGCCGCCCCTGGCGCTATCCAATAAAGAATCGAATTCACCTTTGTAATGAAATAGAATTCAATGACGTAAGAAAAAGAAAAACAAAACCCGCCAAGCGTCTCTCATTATAAAACGCCATTCGTACACTGTTTTTCTGTTATAAGATCAGCTCAATGAGAGTATGCTGTGCAAATTGAAGCTATTTTTATAAATTTTACCTCGTTAACAAAGTCATAATGGTAGCGTAAGACCACTTCAACAACAAATGTGATATCATTAAAGATCGGTGTTAGGTGTTTGAAGTGGTTTCTAAGCAAGTTTGAAAATAAGGAAATCCACTTTAAAAGTAGGGAATATACGCAGAGTGTACTCTTCCTGTTTGATTGAAATTAGCATCATGTCAAAGCTGAGCAAATTAACCCTTGAATCACACTTTCCCAAATATAATACAAATTAAATGTTGTAAACAGATATAAATTGCCTCTTCTGGTTTTATCAACATCTGTCAAATACATATTTTGTTAATAACAAAGCATTTAATTTTAATAAAGGGTTCTCTGTTTACCCTGTATCACCTTTGGGTTCATTAGCAATCTCATTTTAAATACACAGTTTACCGCAAAATCTCATTTTAAAAAACAGTTGCGTGTACACTGTGTGTTACTGAATCTCATCGCTGGAGGATATTAACCACTACCGTATGTGCATTTTTCTACTTATTTCACTTGTAATGGGTAATAATGGTGTTTAAGTCATGTCTGCTCGTTTTCAAGTTTATGTTTTTTTTCAATGAAAAATTTTCAAGTAGGTGTGGCATAAAGGCCTGACGTTGGGATAGATTTCCATTATTGTATTAGATGTTACGTAGTCATGGTAAAAATTGTCAAGCATATAACGAGGAAGTAGCCAAAAATTGAAAAAAGAACTTTGAATAATCAAATTCTTTATGTTGATAGCAGAATCAAGTAATCGAAGATCAAGTGGAATATGTGTTTGTTTGTTTGTTTGTTTATTAGTCTTTGTTCGTTTCTTGATTCACTTTTATTTTTACATCATCCATTTTGTCAATTTGTCTCCCTGTTTTAAACGTTTTAGAATTGCAACATGATTGTGGTATGGGTCTTGGCCAGCATTTTCCTTCATGGATTATGTTTTGCAAGTGATAGTGAGTTCTGTTTCTGACATATATTCTGATGACATTTGTATTGGTACAGTTAAAAAAAGAAATGTATTCTTAGATTGATATTCTACTCATTGCAATTATTGTTGAAATTTCAGACTAATAACCTGAGTTGGACGTGACTAAATTGATTTATTTCATAGTATGGAAATGATATCAGCGAAGCATGAAAGCTAATTAACATTAACTTCTATCAAAGAAAAAAAAAGAGAATCCGATTTGCAATTTCTATCTTACAGACGACAGGGAATTGACTGCAAGACATTCTTGATGTATATTCTTATGGATGAGTAACTTACCTATAGCTAATTCGGACACGTTTGACTATTACCAGAATAAGAAATGGAAAAATTTAAACAGCTGGACATAGATTATATGGAAAAAAATTCAGTGTTTATGATTGATATCAAATGCCTGGGGAGAGACGAAAAATAATTTCTTGCTTACCTTTATCAATACATTTTTAGTGATGCTATAATCAAATATAAACAGTTTTATCTATTAACTAGACGAAGCTTTTACAACCACTGATGGTAAAAGTAGATTTTTATTGCGACGTAAATGTACCCTGAATGGGATTTTTCCTATCGTCGCACGACGCCTTGTCTCTTGCACTGCCATGAGTTATTTTAACAATTAGTACTTCGAAGACATTAGAATTGTTATATTGCTTTTTTCTCTTTTTCCATAGAATATGTTGCTCAAACACAAGAAGAGCTAAGAGAGGAATATAAAGCTGAAGAAAATCGTGAGTTCAAGACAAGACAGGTTCAACTATCTGGCACTGAATTATTTACAACTTAGCAGAAGTTCTTCTTGTTGCTGGTGAACTTCAGAATGACGTCTTTTAATGGCATTGATCAGAATACGAGCATTATTCATAGAAATATCTTTAATCCATGCTAAATAATCGTCCTCCTCTTAAGGACAATCACGCTTTTACGTTCCTTCTTAGTCTCCTTTCATAGGACGTATTTTGTTATTTGTTGTGCCTGTAGCTGCAAGAGTGGTCCTGTCTGCGTTATCTCTTGTCTTTATTCTGAAGCAAAATTTTTGATTGGACCCTTGAAAGTGGAAGTGCTAATTGAATAAACTTAATGTATACAGAACTTGAGAACAAATCGATTCATTTGCTACAGAATTGTTTGTGACGGAAAAAGGACAGGAAAAAAAGTATTTTTAGATAAGAAAACGGACTAAAAATAAGCAGCCTTGCTTTGGTGATTTTCAAATAACATTTCTTACTTCTTTTCATTTTCATTATTTCAGCCAATCTTTTTGAGGGTGACATTGTATTAACTAAGGACCAAGAGCGTATGATTTTTGGAAAAAACGAGAAACGAGGGGGTGTCACTAGCCCATACCGCAAATGGAGTGGTGGAGTTGTTCCATATACATTGAGTCGAAACTTTGGTAAGTACATCAAGTTGAATGATGCAATTTACTAATCCTCCGTGGAAAAGGACAAGTATAAATAATAATTTAGTCATCGGTTGTACAAATATGTTGGTATCTTTCTATCACTTTTAAATGGTAAAGAATCTTTATATTAAGAAAGCCAAGAGTTCAAAAGAGTGCAAACCGTGATCATTGCTGAGATGGAAATAGAGGTCTTTTTTTATCCCCTTATTAAAAATACTTAAGAATCGAATAATTGGTAGACTTGTTAACGAAAGCACTTCTACGGACATGTTTGCATTGAAAAACGATATCAATAATAAACTCTGCTAATCTCTTGCAACGCCTGCAATCACTGCATGAATTTAATGTCTAATTTACGAAGTCTTAATTGAAATAAAACAATGTTGCTTCAAAATTAAATGATCTAATATCTTTGTAACACTTGACTTACTAAGTCAGTTTAAAACTATGGAAGTTGATTATTTCTACAGTTTCTTTACTACATGTTCACTTTTGTAACATTTTATCTCAAGATATAAACAGATTACAATGAAATGATATGATCAATGTGATGAAATATGATTTGCTCACTTATGTTTATCCGGGTTTTTCAACCATCTCTTCTTTTAATAAAAATGATGTAATCTGTATTGGTATAGCATGACTTAGACAGCGATCTTTATTGCAATTGGACAAAGTGGATGTTTCATGAATAAATTTGATAACATGACCATGTACTTTCCGATCGGTCTTTGATCAGTACTTAATTATTCTGATTTAAAATTACGTTGTACACTAAAACGCTTTATTAACATTGGAGACTTGGTCGAACAATATTTCACATTTAATAGGGTTTATCTTGATGACACAGACTGTCCCCTCATTTGGTTAAGAAATATTTCTTACTGTTGACCTGGTTTTTCATTCCATTTCTTTTGTGTTTTGCAGACAGTCACAGACGAAAAGTTCTTCAAGAAGCAATTGCTGAGTACAACAAACACACGTGTGTGAAATTTGTACCAAGAACCAATCAGAAGGACTACGCGGAATTTTATGTTGGAAACGGGTGAGATACGAATTTGTGATTAATTAAACAGTCAATACAAAACAGGAGACGTAATTTGCAAGAGCAGACAAATAGGAAGGAATCGGAGTGGAAAGAGACAGGAAGAGTCAGTGACAAGAAAATGGTAATCTACAGGAAAAGACAACAAGTAGCAAGGAAGACTAAGAAATGACATGTGACAAAGAGCAACAACGAGCAAATAAGAAACAAATAGTGTGTTAAAAAAGTAAATTTAGAGAGGCTGTTGCAGAGTGCGCAAGCGTTGCCAATGAATTGAAATTACTTGCAGAATGATAGTACATTAACAAAGCTGTTAGGTAATCTTACAGAAATATGCATCACAATAGGTTTTGTGTTTCTAAATTATGGAGAATAGATAACTAAATCTGTATGAAATTTGGTATGCTTAATGCATGAAACAACGGAAAACTTACATACCATAGTACCACAGCAGGCAATGTTCAATAAACGACAATTAAATGTTTTGGTATCCTTGGAACAAAGTCCACGTATTGGTAGCAAAACCTCAAAGTCAGCTCAAAGTTACTTTTCCTCGGATAACTTACTTTCCGATTTTCTATTGTGGATCACCTTTAAATGCCTTTCATATCCAAGTGATGAAATAATGTAATAATTATATGTACCTTTAGGTGTCGTTTATTTTAATGGAATTAAACATCATGTTGTTGGCATGCGCAAGGTATTTCTTTTTTTTTATGATTATTTCAAGGTTCAAGGACAAAGTAAATATGGAAGCTTCTTAAACTTAATTTAATGTTGCGATGATGTTTGATGTTTGATGTTGTTTGATGAAATTGTTTGCATCATTGCATTTCAGCACGTTTGATTACGATTGACGTATAATACGTTTAAATAGTGTAAAAATTCTTATCTCTGTAACTTTTTCTTACTAGATTTAAGATAAGTTCGTGTCTTTCATCTTAGAGTCTTTATAAGTCTTGTGATATTATAGTCTGTTCCTTAGAGTAATTCACTTTTGTGACGCAAGAAGTGTAACGTTTAAAATTACTCAGCGTTTAGAAAACACATTGCAAAACGATGATCGTGTCTGAGACCTTTTCAACTGTTTACAAATCATTCCCATTTAAATAATGCTTAACAACCAGACAATTAGCATAAACAGCATAAACAATGAGATATTTCATCTCTAAGAAGTAATTGTGTTTACGACAGGAAGTATTTTCAATGTTCATATTCCCTTGTTTTGTGCAAATGCATGATAAATGTGCAATTGTGTCTTAGATGTAATTCGATGGTTGGAAGGACAGGAGGACGTCAAATGATTTCAATTGGTCAAGGTTGTCAATATAAAGGAACAGTCATCCATGAAATGATGCATGCCATTGGATTTTTCCATGAACAGAGTAGATTAGATCGTGATAAATACATCAGAATTTATTGGCAAAATATACAACGAGGTATAAATAGCACTATTGCATTTGATTTTGTTTACTTTACCCTACCGTACAAATAATAGCATACCCTTTCTAACCGAGCAAAAGATGCAAGTAACACCAACATTGGAATTGAAGAACAAAATCTGTTTATCTCTTTGATTCTCTCGTCTATTCATACTACGCATAATCAAAAACAACAGTGGCCTCAGATGTGGAGCTTTTGACAGTAAGATGAGACAGATTCTGTTCAACTCCTCTGCCACTCTCATATCTATGAAGTAAGATGTAATTTGTAGCATCAATTAGAGTCATGTTGACATCATTCGTCTCTCTTTTGCTATGAAAAAGACACACCTTTTTCAATCGCTTCTCTTTTATGGAACCATTAATACAAGCAACGAAATAGATAATGTAAACAAGCAAGATAACAACAAAACCATGTAGGATCGAACATAGGCAATCTCTCTGTCTACCAGGCACTCGGTAGCAGGCATTCGTGTCGCAAACAAGTTACGCACAAAGTAATATTGACAGATGAATGGTATAAGTCAAGAATTCGAGCAAATCCGTAGAACAGAATGTTTGTTTATTGACACATAAACGTACTGTCTTGTAACTTAACTGTGGGAGTTGAATACCCTGTGCTTATTTTCTCCTGTCGATGTGACCGTTGCAAAGTGATTCCTTGCAGGTTTTATGACCCTTGTTGTGACGATATGACATTCTACCTAGGTCCGTAAATCTAAGGTCGTGTCATTTAACTTATGTAGTATACATTACCGTAGATCATGCAGAGTTCTTACGTTTTTACAGATATCTATCCTATCACATTGCTTATGTAGGTACATGCGAAAGAGGAAATCGATTCCCTTGTTCTTAGAATTTTTCTTCAAATGCAGATTTATATTTATCTCAGCTAATAGAATACATCTCACATTCAAGAATCGCCAATAGATTTACACTTATCAAACTGAAAAAATCCCAGTGAGGTACATCACTTTATTTTTTCTTTGTTCCATCTTCAGGTTTGGCATTTGCCTTCCAGAAATACAGACATGGAGAGGCAGACTTTTACGGTGAACCCTACGATCTTGGCAGTGTTATGCATTATGAAAACTATGCTTTTAGTGTAAATAGACGTCCCACTATCGAAGCAATTAGCAACCCCAAAATGACACTCGGAAATCGCTATGGCTTCAGCAAAATTGACATTCGCCAAATCAACAAAATGTACAATTGTGGAGGAACAAATCCAGTCACAGGAATACCAAGTAAGATTTAATTTATTAACATATGCATAAATTTTCTGTCAGACTTTACTCTGCAGTGCCCGATGTTTTGTTTCCTGATGAAAATGGGAAAACTGTCAGTGATGTTCCTAATTTTATTCTATGAAAGCGGTCGATTTAAATGTGCTTTATATTGGGCATACTGGCTTTCTGTATTCCAAATTATGCATCCCTGATAATGCAATTGCCAATATCATTTGACTTTTCTCTGTCTGTCCAAAAATACTCGAGTTTAATGTCACCTTCCACCTTGACGAATCTTACATGGCAGACATTCAGCTATCGCTGTCTCTCTCCAATTGCTGTCTTTCCTTACACCTGGAAGAAGATCATAGCAGAAATATCACCTCTTCTTATTTCCTCCCCAATTTATCTAAGTCTTTTGGTTAAAGATATAGGTTTCATATTTCATTCTCTTCTTCTGGAGCTCTTTTATAAATGACCCCTTTATTGCACAGTGTATCAATGTATTCAACCTTGCCACCCACATAATATGAAATGACATATTTTGTTTTTATCAGCCACTGCACCACCTTCTTCGTGTCAAGACAAAGACTCAAACTGTCCATATTGGGCAGGCCAAGGATACTGCAAATCGCATGCGCAGTACATGCAAGCTAATTGCTGCAAAAGTTGTCAAGGACAAGGTAAAAAGCAATCATCTTAGTACGTAGTGTACATGATTCATCCATATAGCATTGCCTGGAGTAGATGCCTGGTTATGGTAGAGGTCATGTGTCTTCTTCCCAACTATCACTGGAGACTCAACAATTTATAAATTTTTTTCTACTAGAGTCTTTTAATCTGTTCTTAAATCTTTTTCCATTATCCTGATTTGATCCTAATATCGCTTTTAAGTACAGACCTCCCAAAGATGTACCAGAAAAGGCGTCAGATTTGCAGTCGTGAGACCCTGGTTCGACGCCCCGGTTGTCATAATCATATCTTTACATATTGCCATCTAGCGAATCTTACGCCACGAAGTCTTCAGTGAGCTTGAGTTAAAGTATCGTATTTTACATCAAACAAAGCAAGGAAATTCTCCTTCACTCTGGCAACGTCTGCAATCTAATTTGCATTAATGACCAGAACTATCCTTGGCCATCGGCCTTGTCCAGTCTTTCAAATGTGACGTAAGACTGTTAGGTAGGTTGTCGATATACTTACTTGTCTTTAATTATCTGGCTCATATACCGAAAATTGAAAGACAAAATAAGAGGCAAATGTAGCTACTTTTAAACGCAAATGCGTGACCATCAGTACAGAGATGAGTAGGCCAAATCATCCATGCTCATATCTCTCAATTCCCTCATAATTGACCGTGCTTTGGTTCTATCAATTAAGCTTCCCTTCTACTAGGCTCTTTGCAAAATAAGTGATCATAAACTCGTCTTATTTTAATCTCCATTTTGACATAGTGCGCACTGAGACTATTCTAATAAATTGGAATTATCACCAAATAATATAACTTTCACATTTCAAATGGAAAGAAAGTAATTTTTAGAAATCTTATTTCTTCAAGGAGGTCAGTGCAGTGATGGTCATCGAAGTTGTTCATACTGGGCAAGCATTGGGGAATGCAAGAAGAATCCCAATTATATGCTAGTAAATTGCAAGAAAAGCTGTAAAGTTTGCTAGACAATGAAAGATTGTCTAAATGATAGATCGTCGTACTTAATATTGTAAAACGTAAGACTTCTCAACTAAACAAAGAACGTATCTCATGCGAAAATTGTGTTTTTGTTTGTCTGTTCAGCATTTTATCTAATTTATCTGCATGGCAGGACTCCGTCTACGTCCGCACAACGTCAGTGGCACTGATTGGTAGCTATTTTTACAATCGATCCCTTTTCACTTGAGCTGTGGCATAAATTAACAATGACAAGAGTGGGTCACAGCGCAGGGGCTCCAACGACATGGGTTCATGGTCTATTTTCACAACAAACACACCACAACAGAGTAACAAATAAGAGAAGAATCAGTAGTCAAACTATCTGAAGCACAACAAAACAACGGAAATTCAGTGCCTTGTTCCCGAAGTTATCTTCCACCCCAACCTGGTACGTTGAAACCTCTAAACATTCACAATGACGGACAATGAAACATTGTAGAACACACATGAAGAAGAACGTCCTCCCATTCTTAGTCAAGAGTCTACTGTTACCAAATCGATTATCTTCGTGAAAAGTGCAATAAGGCATCTCGAAGCAGGAATATAACTATAATCAAACTGAATGAGAAGTGTGTCTACGCCAGAATTGCATTAACTAATCGCTTGGAAATCAAGGTACACTATGACTGGAAAGCACAACCATTAAACGTCTGATTACGTTACGTAACTAAACATTCCTTTTAACAACTTGCATGTGTGCAGAGCATGAGTGTCCAGAGGTGGCAAAATAGGACCACGGTAACTAAAGTAAACATAAGGAAATCTTAAAACACATAAACTGTTGGCTGGTAATACAACTCCACTTTTAATTCCAGTATAAAAGACTTCTGCATCTTCTTTGCTACTTCCTACTTGCACCCAGGGATTTATTTTGATGCTGACGAAGTTTTCAGGTGTCACAATAAAAGATCGCATGAGTTGTGCAAGGTGTTGTGGTTTGGATGTTCGACAAGGGCATGGGAAATAGAGAGGCATATCCTGTGATACTAATCTGTTGGCATTGTCACGAACATATCCTGAAGACTTGATAATTTTATCTGGACTTGAACAAATAAATCTAAACAAAAAAGGTAAATGAAACTGTACCAATAAACAAGTTTGTAGTAAATGTAAACAAAGTGATGTTGCTATTTTCAGAAAATAAACTAACATGTGAGGGTAACAAGTGCGAAGGTCAGTGCATCTGAAGTAATAGATGTACAGCAAAACCTCATCCTTCTGTTGACGAAATGGCAACTCATGCATATTTACGTGAGAGATTATGACATAGTAAATTTACTTTAATCAACAGCGACAAAGAAGTAACTTGTCCAGTTTAAAGTCATGAATATGTCCGACCATGAACATCTACAACAGGACAAGATAATTCTATTCATAATCACATCGTTTTGCATAAAATTAACTTTGCCATTCCATTGAGCTTGCTATTCGTCAGGGCACAGTTAGTCCATGTGCCGAAAGACGACATCACTGAGGAATATCAGGTCTATTCACTTGGGTAATTGAACAAAACGAGCTGTCTAAATATTCGTTTTGGTTCATGATCAGAATCTTCTCATCTTAAACAAATCATTCTTTTCAAAAAGACACTGCACATTCCTGAGGCTCCAGTTGATAATCCCAGGAGAGACGCATCGTCGTCTCTTCAAACCTATTTTTCCATTTCGTCAACCAAACAGACGCTTGCATGCCTTTCTGTCATTTTACTCTTCATTACTCAACATTAAAACATTATAATGCCGATTACGCAATTTCAATACGCAGCATTTGCGCTCTCTTGCGCTCTCTTGCGCTCTCTTGGTCCTTGAAAAAGTAATATTGCGTATAAAATTAATTTACTCTGTCTCACCTGTGTCCACGTGGACATTCATATTCATTGCCAATATACGCTTTAGTTGAGAGGCATCCACTTGCCTCTTTGGAAGTGCCTTTCCTAGGACCCTTGGAGTTAGAAATCTTCCCAGCCTGCTCTGCTTGCACAAGTTCGTTTGACAATGTGGCAACTTTAGTCGTCGTCTGAAAGAAGGGCATGTGCATTGCTGGCCCTGATGCTCGTTTGGACTCCCCAGGTGCGGGCCACTGACTAGCTTCATTCATATCACTTGGAACAGCATCGGTATTTGCACCATCCGAGGACAAGACTGAGTTGTCACTTAGAGGAATATCCCATGGCAATAGGTAATTACTCCCTTTAATCATGAAAAAAGTAATAGGTCACATAATCAAGTAATTTTTGAATCAGATAAGTTCCAAATGAAGGTAGACAGAGTGGGTAAAGAACAGAAGTAAAGCTACGGTTATCGATCAACTGAGTCTTGAATAAGGGTCTCGCGATTTAAAATCTGTCGTCATTTATACCGAACGAAGCGTGTGCGCTAAGGACAAATACTTTTTATTAAACAAGTGAACAATTGGGAGTAATTGAATAATTTTTTCTTACCAAATCTGCCTTTAGCTTGGCATATCGGACATCACGCTCGCCCTGGGCCGAAATGGGCGGCTAACATCACTGTACATACATATCCATATAGTATATCAAAATACGGAAGGAGGATAATGTAAATGCGAGCAAAACTAGACTTAACACAGAAAAATGATGGGATGTGGTATTATTGCTCCTGAACTACGCCTCAGCACCTTAAAGCAAACATCTTTCCATCCCTCTAGCTTCCATTCACAAAAAAAGTATGATTTCCAGTATAAGATATGGCGACCAAAAAAACAGAGAACACTCCTACCGAATGGTTCTGTAAAAATAAGCGAAGAACAGTAGTAAAAAGCATACCTATAAAGTATACTGTAACAGAATATAAAATTGTGCCTTAAAATACCATAAAACTTGACCCGTCTGGATGCCAAGCACATACCTGAAAAGAAACCTGGCTGCTCCAATCCTTTGGTCGGATTATAAATAGAAGCTTGACCAAGAATCAAAAGTGACCATGATGGAAAACTAGGTAACAGTCCAGGTTCAGTGTCTAAAATGAAATGAATAATTACAAAATGAGGAACACAGTTAAGTGTATAGCAGCATACGACGCGTCCTCAAATACGTGAATTCACTCAAGCTGCTAAATTTCAGTTGTCAGTGGCACAAATCAGTAATTTCTTCTGCTTTATTTCAAAGCTCCACAGAGATAAGTAAGCCCCACCTTTTCATATCGTCCCATAGTTCAATGGCTTCACTTAACTAACGATTAAGTCAAAAGGGACTATTGATTATGTTATTAAAATGCTCTCAACCGTATACTAAAGCAGCATAAAAATATGCATTTGCAAATTGTTATCCTATCAAACTTGAACACTGAAATTTCTTGAAAACTGAAATTTCCCTCTTTTTCCATAATGCTGCCTTGAGACCAACGTAAAGGAACATAAACTCCATGATTAAATATTAAGCATATGGGACATGAAATAAGACAGAAGCATGAATTAAAAAAAGATTCCTCGCAGTTACTGCTAACGTACGTTTCCAAAGGATCTGACAAAAACTAATAACTAGCTATACAAGAAATGTAACTGCTACACAGAAATCTCTTGCGTTGGCAAGTTGCAAACTTACCTCGAGTTAACATCGTCTCCAAATGAGAGATGCTTGGTAGACGACGATGTTCACCATGATGCAGATTCAATTGTGATAATGTGGGTTTTCTGCCATGTGAATACCCCTGGGAGCCAATGGGTGGTTCAGCTGTGGCATCTGAGACAGATGCACTATACAGATTGAGATTATCATCTCTGAAGTCACCACTGAGTTCAGCAGGAAACAGATAACCAAAGCTTAATCCTTGTCCACTTAAACCGTTGACAGACACGTTGTCTTTGGACTCTTTGGCACTAAAATGCGACAATTTAGTGCTAGTGGAGGCAGAGAGATTAGAATAAACCACCTTAGGATCACCAGTTGTATCCACCGCCATACCACAAGAAGGATGTGGCTCTGGAATGGGACATCCACTTTCTTCAGAAACAGTGATACCAATCTGATTGCAAGAATCTAAATAATAAAGGGGAAAATGATTATAAAAAACAACGGGCGAGACATGGGTTGTTGATTTTGGAGTTAGTAAGCGATTGTTGCTGCCGAAGCGTTCCATCTGATGCAAATTTCATTCTTATCAATGCTCATTCTTTCACTTTATGATCATCGTCGATTGCAATGGAATTCCTACAACCGTACAGTGACTTAAACAGGAGGTAGAATTCAGTTATCAGTTGCACAAAATTTTAATTATCGTTATTCAATTAGAACCACAATAGCCTAGAATTAGTAAGCAAATGATTAGTGCCTTACGAGCAATTTACGATTTACATCTAATTAGATTGTTTTGTCGCTTTTATTATTAAGAGTGGATACTGATACATGTCTTTCAGAATTCATAACGTTTCCATTGTACTTAAATCCATCCCATAGAGAAGGATACCTTAATCCCTATCCACCTTGCATAAATGTATGTGCCCTATAGATATCGACCACTATTATTCTGACACATGTCTAGGGCCATATCATCATGGATGGGTCACTATCTACTACAATATGGTAGAAAAGTTACAATTTTAAATTCTATTTGTTATGTCCTAGCCCTACGACATGAAGGATACCTAACACAACTTGAACTATTTCCTGACCAAAAATTGATCTTTTGTGTAATACAACCTTGTGTAATAAAAATTTACAAACGGAGAATGCAATTGTATTGCAAATTGTAAATCAAATCTAATTAAACACAAAAGTTGACAGGATAATACATCCATAGCCATGGCACAATATCTTAGGCTTAAGGATGACCAATGTTAACGAAGCTCAAAGGCGATGTGATAAAACACGAATATTGTTGCTTACTTGCCAAATCAGCCACAAAATCTTGTTCTGAAAATACTGGGAACTCCATATGAGTCAAATAGGAGCAACATTGTTTCTCAAGATCTTGGTAAAAATCATGATTCGCGGTCTACAAGAAAAAGCGTGTAACAAAAACATGTATTGCAATGGGAGTTGTAGCAAAACTTAGCTCAAAGACAACGACGTATATAAACAAATGGAAAATATCCAATATTTTACAACAAAAAGTATCAAAGGCTTGAAATTTGAGGCTAAAACATACTACAAACATGACAACAACAGGACAACAATATTTGATTGGCTTCAATAATAGCAAAAGATAGCAGACTTTCACCAAAAGGTGGTTTGCAAAAAGTAGGGTCTTTATAGCAGAATGGATACTAAGAGAGTTCTATAAACTCCACATTTTTGTTAAGTGGCATGAAAATAAATGTTTTGTACCTTCAGATCAAAAGGATCTTCCCGCGTGGCCTGGTTCCTGCCACAATTGCAGGCAACAAGTGACGTCACACGACTAGAATGAGGCTTGCACGGGATTCCAATCGTCTTATCATCCGAATTGTCGCGTTGTTGTGGAATCTGATGGAACTAAAAACATTGCGAAGGCAAGATTAAGTTTCTTCCCCATTGAATGTCAGTAAATATAAATAATAACTGGAAAAACATAAGAAGAACTGAAGAGGGATATCACAGGTGAATATAATCTATAATGTAAAAATTCCTTGTGGCATAGCAATTTCACCATTGTTCAGTACCCAAGAGAAATGACAAGACGACTAGCTGAAATACGCATGTCACTTCGATGCAAATCATTGTGTCATAATGTTGAGTTAACATTGAAATTAAGTCTCCAAATGTACATTTTTCACAAAAACAGGATGTCGGGTGATATACATTACCACGTGCCACAAAAAATCAAATAAGTCAAAATAAAGAAAGGATTTTTTGACGTACAACGTATTCCTTCTACACGAAGTTTGATCATAATACATCTCATGCAATCAGCCAAGTTTTAGCTTGTACAATTGCTCTATTTTGTCCACGAAAGACAGTGGCAAAGTATTTGTTTTTCTCCACAACGTCCACATTACATGCAAGGCAAAACTGCGTATCACGGGAATCTAATTGTATTAGAAGGAAAAGACACATTTTTGAATTTGGAAAAAACTGGTGTCGTATCTGCACATTAAATCGCGAATCATGACGTAGTCATACGAGGTGATTTAAACATTTATAACATACCGGATAAACACAAGGCTGCCCTGTAAGACTCCGCACCTCACATAGTTGTCTGCCATTCCACCAAATCTATCAATGAGACGACATGATTCACCAAGAACTCATAAAGACGATAACAAATAAAGAGAAACTTACTTCGTGGGTTAACTGATGCAAAACAGCCAGGATTCCAAAATGAATGTAATAATCAAACAGCAGAGCACAATAAAAATAATTCAAATGCTAACAAATCTCGGTGATAAAACGTATCTACAAAATTCAGATTTCAGATAAAATTGCATCGCAGGAAGCGATTGACGAAATGCAAGAGACATAGGTAAGATTCAAGTAGGTAAGCAAGGCAATGGATGGAGAAGTGGAACACAAGGATGGTATTTTTTGAAGAGATAACATTTGACACATGATTAGGAAAGTACAGCGACAGTCAGGCGACGAAACAATGAAGGAATGTCTAATTACGAGAAACAAGAGAAAGAAAACAAAACTGCTTTGTGACTTTGTTGATTGATTATCTCGTTGGATAAAAAGCAGTTTTAGATTTTTTAAATTTACGTAAAACACATGCTACGCTAACAGCACAAGAGCTTCTTAAGTTGTTTGTGAAGTCACACATGAAATTCTTATCAAGAGCGCATGCGCTACTGTAAACGGCAATGAAAGTGACATTGACCCTAAAATCCAGAGTAGGTACTAAGTAGATTACCTGATTGCAGTCCTCCTGCAGTTGATTTGCAAAATGTTCAAAGGCAGGTCCTCTGGCATTCATTGTAAAGACATTAAGCGCCTGCCTAAGCTACCATTTGATAATAGAAAAGAAACACAGTTTTACCTCATGACAAGCATTCGTTAGTGACCTGACACATGCCGTGACGTCATAAATTTAAATGTAAGTTGAAACTCAGAAAGGTTGTACGTATAAAATATAACTTGTACTCAAACACAATATATGAAGGATACTTTGAACTTATATGACCGATGATTCAAAATTGCAAGAATACTTGAAGAGTTTTTCAAGCATAAAATGAAGGCTCCGAAACAAAGTAAGTTGTAATAAAGTATTACACGGCAACATTAACACTACCACGGTAACAAACAGAAATTAGTAGAAATAAAATCTTTATTTATCATCTTCTGCTCAACACTGGAAAAAAGAAAGTCAATTCATTACCTGTGCAATGTGAATTGATTGTGTGTAATGAGAAGGGAGGTTGTCCAAGTAGGCGTTAGTTGCCAATGGAAGAACCTTCCTGCAGCGGCTGTTAGAAATTAAAAGAATAGACCTGCTTTTATCAAAGAAGCTATAAATAAGTTATAATGAGTTGCTGTGTACGAAGGCTGGACCCGGGGTTTCCTCTACGGATCGGGATTAATTCAATAAAAGATAGAAAAGTGAATGGAATGGAGTAACAGAAAGAAACAACTAGAACAGAATCATTTCAAGTAACCATATGTCAGACAACAACATACTTTTCAGAAAATTTCCAGTCAAGGTCTAGTGACGAAGCCAGACTTTTCATATGAACATTGTTTTCGATTTCCTTTGGCAGAAATAAATCATGCAATGCAAGGCAAACTCTGTACCATAAGGAGGCTGTTGGTGCCTGAAAACAAAGGGAAACGAATAAAGAATTATTACAAATGGTTTATTTCCACTTAAGCAAGTAAGCACTTACCAGAACCTGAAGCCACCATACAGTGACGTATCTAGAGATATTTGGGGTTATCGCAGAAAAAAGTGGATCAGTTAATGTGTTTTTTGTTCTTTTTTTTTGGGCGGGGGGGGGGGGGCGTCACAGCTTCGTATGCGAAACCATATCCGCAGTATCAAAATTCCACTGGATACGTCTCTGCTGTAATTCCTTTTTACTCAACAGATTTAGGTTACGGTTCAGACTCCGTAGGGGTGCGTTAGAAAGAGATTAAGGTGTTCTTGTGTATTTAACCCACCGGGAGGGGTCAAGCTTTGCGTCTACTCTGGAAAGCATGATATTTACTGATGAGACCCAAGTAAAAAGGCTAGCGAAGCAAGGAAGTTTCATTACAACTTATTTTTCTACCACAGCTTTAGTTTTCTTTGCATGTTTGTGTTCACTGTTAGCAGCACTTGGGTTCTACCACCTGGTAACACCAGGTTTTTGGTGCGCGTAATAGCAAATCAAGAGTCTCTGCCTATGGTAAAATTCAAAGTACGAGAGATCCAGATAACTATTTTGGGATTCGGGACAGCACGACAACTCCTTTATTGGGGCAATTAGTGAATGAATAGTGTGCTTCTCGGTTCCACTCTTAGCACCGCTTAGTCCGTCCAAACTCGTCGGTGAAGCTCTACCAAACGAAAAACGTTAGTACTTCTTCCGGTCGTAACTAATGGACTAGAGTACACCCCTCTGCAAACGACCCCACAGTTGAGTGATACCAAACACATGCTCAGGCAAATCAGCAAATTACCTCAACATGTGTTCCTCTTCTTCCCTCTGCCGGAATATCTCTGCTCTCCACAGTCATCATATAATCAATCTGGCGATATAGGAAGTCTTGCAGCGACGCCTCTTGACGTGTCGTACTTGTGTTTACTCCAATAGTGGGTGACATTGATGTCTGACTTATAAAACTGGAATGGTTCTTGTCGTCTATAATACTCATCACTGAAAAAATAATAAAATCTTTACCATACTGTTGGTAAGTAACAAAAACAAAAACAAAAAACCCAACCAGTTGTAATCAAACTAGTTACACAGAAGGATCACATGTATGGCTTTCCTCCTTGCACAGGTGTTTAATTCTCCATTAAAATAAAGCAAACAAGCAATGACAGTAAAGCAGAATGTTGTACTGCTGGTCTACCACCTCATGTACACTAAAAGCGTTAAGTTTGTCGCTCGTGCAATGCCGCTACGGTATATCGAGCAAAGGCGTCAAACGTTTTCGTCAGCCAAATGTCCTAGTACAACTCACTATGTCAGGAGATTCCCCGATTGCGATACCTATAAATGTCGCGCGCTCGTACAAAATGTACAATACATCCTTAAGTGCTGCCGGTCTTTTGCACTAAGATTCGGAAAAGGTGCAATGTGAACTACTGACCGTGAAACTAGAAAGTGGTTCGCTGGCTTGGCGACCTCGAGTTACATAACTGTTTCATGATTTCGAAACACAAGAATCACGTAACTTGGATCACAAAGGCCTTGTACCTAGCGTATCACTCCAATTAGAGCAATAAGTTATGGTCAATAGTTCATGTTGACAAGCTCATCTATCCTTGGTTTAGCTCTGTCAGGATCGACAGTCATCTGATTAGTTTTAAATTATATTAGTTTGGTCCTAGTTCTGCTTGGATATACACCTTTCATTCTCAAAAATGTACTCTGTCCCATGACCAATGCCTTGTTGATCGAAAATTGGATGAATCGTTCTCTTCCTCGAAAGGGCAATAAAGTGATAAATTTCGTATTTATAGCCCAACTGCACTATATTCTTGTGAATTATTAACATACGCTTAACCATAGCATTTCTATAAGCTAAAGTTTAAAGTATGGTACACATAGCGATAAATTGAGCACGGTAAAATCCTTTGAATTCCTATCACACTTGTACATATTTGTCCACCTGTTCCTTTACTGACACCATTGCACTCATCAATAAATAATATTACCTGGTTAAAACACACTTCTTAACATCACAAAAGGTTTGTGATATCATTATTTGAACAACTGTCATCTAAACACATGAATGACCTACTTTAAACTGGATGAATAAGTCACATATTCAACCAGTTTTAAAGTAGGTCATTCAACTAATTAGACACTGATTTCAGTTGCAAGGCTGCAGGCCAAGCAACCATCCTCCGTCCCACTTCGAGGCCAATATAACTGGTTAGTTATGCCTTTGACTATGTCTAATTTACCCGTAAACAAATGCTTAACTGTCAAGTTCTATTTTACTTTAAGATGAAATACAACAGCATACCTCCATCTAAGTTGATACTGTTCTTCCACAAATGCTGAAAGCAACTTTGTAAGGGATCTTTAAAATACTGGTTACTCTGTTGAACGTGGACAAACGTTTGATTTGGTGAACTCACAGTAAACAAAGAACTGGAGCTAAAGAAAGAAAGAAAGAAATAACAACACAGGAATAACACAGTCCAAAGTAATCGATCGCAAATTCTTTCTAAAAACAGAAAAAAAGAGAAACAAAACAAAATTGAAATGAAATCCTTGATTCACAACTCTCTTGTAAGTAACACTGCTCCTGGAAAAGTTTCACATGAAAAAAAGTTACAGGTTAATCTTCACAATTCATGTTCAAAGAATTATCTTTTATGGGTCCCACTGAGACGTACTTTCCAGGAAAATAGTCGAAAATAGGTGAAAAGTCAGATATTTTCACAATTGGAATTGAAAAGTGATGACCTGAGTATTTCGACAAGTAATTGATTCAAAAATATTAGCGATGAAGACAAAAGCGGATGATATACCTGGCTGTAGAGAATAAAAAAGGACAGAGAATAAACGATAATGATGACGATGGCTAATAAAATAGTGAAAATGAGTAATATTCCAAGTTGTTAATTTTTCTCTATTTTTCCAAGTTTTCTATTTTTCATTGACTATTGATCTGGACTCTTGTTTATTTTATCTACAAATCTTTCTTATGAATGGTTCTTAAATATGTTCAAATTGAAACAATTAATGCACACAGTTTACACAGTACTTCATACATGGACCATAACCTCTCTTATACCTTCTACACAATATATACTGAGTTACATATTAAAGATGTTTTGAATTACCTTAAGCTACCCAATAACCTGTTCTTCTTGAGAATTAAATGAACCTGTTCCTGAAGAGACTGCTGTAAATTCTTCAACGTATTACTCTTGAAGAAAGAACAGACAATTACAAATTTTGTATAACATTGGACATAAAAACCAGCCTTAAAAACACTAACTTGACGATTGATTGACTTTACTTGAGTTTACCTAAAAAGACAGCCCTCTGATTAGCTTGTCCGAAGAGTAATAAAGAAATACTACGAACCACTCATAAATGTGCTAAAAAAATACCAGCAAGTTCTACTGGCTGGATCTACAACTTACAAAGGTGTTGGCATAGCCGAATTCCCATAAGCGACACTCGGCATAACATGAAAATGGCTACTGGCTTTTGTGTTAAGTTTATGGCAAGACGTATTGTCGCTGAGAGATGGGACAAAAGAAATCTAAAGTTTAAATTTGAAATAAATAGTCATCTTGAGAAACAAAACATACACTTCAAACAACCAAGGATTAACTTAATTGCATCTAAACAAATCATCAAATAAATCGTATCTTGAGCTTCTAGATTTAGTCGTTCTGTCCAACAGCACCTGACCTCTGCTGCATACTAAAAAAACACCAGAAAAATTATCGTAAATTGCCTACACCCTACTCAACAACTTTAACCTTGATACATAAAGTGTGCAAAGTGTAGTTTTCATTCAACCCAGTCTTAATAAACAACAACATTGCACAAAAAAGGAAGTAGACAAAAACACAAAATGAAATTAAAACCAATGCATTAAACAGATATTACATCTTGCCCACTTCTTCCACGCAATGTCCAGGGAACCTACAATAAATGCGGAAAATATCTCATAACGTTTATTTTGTATTGGTACACTCAGTGTAGTAGGTAACACGTGAACATAATAAAAGATTGCTGTGACACAGATAAATGAAAACATATAACTATTAATATATAATATACAGCTGGGTAGAGTAAAGCAAGAAAGAAGACAATATTCGACAAGCTATATATCATACAAAACACAATACACCGCGGGAAAAACAACTGTTTAACAAACTACCAACCTGAAAAGCGAATATGATTCTTGGTATGCAAGGGCGTCCTGTTGTTCTCCATATTTCTGATATATCATCTACAGTTGACAGGATGTTTGACAGGTTATGCAGCATGTTATGTCTAAAATCAATAACAAAACAAGAAACAAATACCAAAATATCATTGTTAGAAATACGTGAATTTGAAAAAAGGCAAGTAACGAATGTAAAACTTGATGTTGATCTCGAGGCCTAGTTTTGGGCACCAAATATTAAAATAGAACAATGTGACTACTGTAGGTTAAACTAACAAAATGTATTTCAAACAAAACAATTTGAAGAAAGGTTTTATTCTGTTGACAAAGAAGAGTATTTTCAAACAACAGAAATCCTATTCACTTATATCACGACAGTTTCATAAAAAGTTGGATATAATATAAGTCTTCATCAAGACCGACCTTTGCTTTCCATGCATATTCCATACCATTGTATCTGATAAGCGTTCTATAAACCTTAATGTGAAGATCTGGATTTTGGACAACGATCAATGGAAAGTTTTAGTTCTTTCGAAAGGCAGATGCATAATTAGTCCTTTTGTTATCACAGCAACAATAGCCGTAATAATTATATCAATAAGAAAGAATGGTTCCAATTCACAACCATGGTATTATCTATCAAACGGAAAAAGTAATAACTGAAAATGTAAACTTACCGAACCGATGCCAATAATTTAAAGAGTCTAATGTAACTTAAATCAAATTTTGGTGTTGGAAATGTGACCTGAAAGAAATGAGAGATGACAAAAACAGAATGAAAATCATCATCATCATCATCACTTTCATAACCATCATTATCAACATCAGGATTGATGATCATGATGATGATAATGATGATTATGATGATGATTCTGATGATGATAATAATGATGACAACGATCATATGTTAGCACAAGTGTGCACAGTCAGTGACAGTGCAATAATAGGAGTGTGCATTTGTTACACACCATATAGTGTTTGTGTAGCAAAGGATTGATACTCTAGATTTCTATCTGTAATCCAAATCTGCTGGAGTTAAACTCAATTTGTTATATTGTATTAGACACATTATGCAAGCCCTGTACAATGAAATCTTAATAACTAGTATATGGCATTGTAATTATACAAGAGTGCTACTCACCATAACAATGTGACACACTGAGAACAAGAACAATAATGCCGATGCATGCTTCAGTTCAATATCTTGCCAAAACTGGTACCATCCCTACAAAAAAATTTAAAAAGCAAGTAGAGTTGAAAAGAAATAAAATGTTATTGTCTGCTCCAAATCCAACTCTATGCTTATTGTCATACGGTGCAATTCTATCTAGATTGGCTAATTGTGTTATGATGTCTTATTGACTTCAGCACTTGCTTGAGTTTTTATCCAGGCAAACAACATAAGTTGATGATTGATACAGAAAAGCTATTAAGGACATAAAAAAGCCCCAATGGACAACAAACTTGGAATTATGAGCCAGTAAACTAGTTCAATAATAATCTTTTGCTAGAATGTTGGTTGGTCTACTTATTAATTCATGAAGCAATTGAAATCATAAAGACATCAAACCTGAGGTATTTCGTTCTTATTCTTGCATTATTTCCAGGCCAGCACTTTATCTAAGTGCATCTATTCTGGAAGGGTTGTTGTTGCTGTTATACATTAAATAACCCTGAAATGTGACATTGGTTTACAAGGTACAGCATTATTGTCTATAGTTGTATTTTTGGTGGTTACTGTGAACTCCAATAGAAGCCTTCTATGAAAGGGCCTTGAAACAGGCTTTCCTAGAGAATTGTGATGGCTGTTAGTGGGTTCCAAATTGGTGTATTGGCAGGAAAACAAACTTTAATACAATATTCATGTTGTGCAGTCCAATCAATTTTATTGGAAAATAATCCAATAAAATTGCCATAATGTTGTTATGTTTTGATGACATTCCATTCTTCATCATCATAATTTGATGTTACAATAAGTTGTATCACTATTTATATTAATAGAATATGAGAAGGAAGAGGAAAACAAAACAATTTTTTGTGAAAAAACAAGAATGTGGAAAAACACAAGAATATGGGGGAGAAAAAGAAAGGCCCAAGGATATGTGGCAAAAAAAGATCTCAAGGGAAAGAGGAGTGTTGGGAGTTAAAAGAGGGGCACAAAATAATAAGACTTTCATGAATAAGTATGATAAAAACCACTGGGAGCTCTGTACAGCACTGATCAATCTTCCAATGATGCTGAGTGTCCAGATTTATTAATGTGGTCCATGATCATGGAGGGACTTGTCTCTATTTTTTACCCATTTTATTGACCCAAATGCTTCCTGCAATGAATAACTACGTTGCACAATGTCTTACCTAAGTAAGAGGCATAGCAGCCTGAGCACTGAAATTTGCACACTACAGTAGAGCACATGACAGATGGAAAGCAGTCTTTAAATTGAGAAAAACGACTGAATCCGTTTGGGAGAACAAAAAATAACTGTAACTTGAGTACCTTGATAGCACTGTATAATAACTCTGATATTCTGATTTTGAACTGTAAACTATACCTCCCTATAGTTCCCCTAAAATTGAATGAGTTGTACAAGTTTTCATTTTTCTTTAACATAAGTTTAGTTTACAGATTTTATGTGACCACCCCTCTCTAAACTCCCAACAGTCCTCTATCCCTTTAGTTCTTTGTTGACCAGATACCCTTGGCCCCTTCTTTTTTGTGCATAATTTGTTTGTGTTTTTATTTGCTCTTTGTTGTTAGTTTTAGCTTTGTTTGTTTAATATACCCCACATTTTTGTGCTTTCCACATTCTTGTTCTTTTGACATTCTTGTTTTCACTAAAAAAATGTTATTCTTGCTTATTGTATTATGTTAATATAAATACCTCGATGACTTGTTGTAATACCAATCGAAACACTAATACATGATTACGGCCTTTTTATTGGAGTGTTCTCCTCGTCATATACAATATGTTTATGGTCGCAGTACTTGTACTTCGTTTCTTTGACACAAAGAGTCAATTATGGAAAGCGACATTTCTTACAACTAATAAATTAGTATATGACCCTTTCTGAGGGGTTTGAATTTGGATACATAAAAAGGGATTGTCAATCACCCAATTCAGCCACCCTGGCCATAAGGCTATGATTTAATCAACAACATGAAGACAAGTAATGGACCAAGGCAGCAAACTATGTGCTAATGTCAGTCAGGGGTTCCTATTCAGGGAGTGACACCAATCCTGATCATAAAGAAATGGTTGCAGATCTCAGAATACTAGAAGCCACAACATCCCACCAAAACTACTTCAGAACATGTGGTTCAATAGTGCAAACTGTACAGTCAGTATCTTTTATTTTAGTTTTTTTATTGTCATTAGCCTTTGTGTGAAACAGAAGGACTATAAAAGTCAATACAAATCAGTTATGAATCTAACATGCCTCCTAATAAGCTATAAAATCTCACTCGTATATATTCTATAATACTTACTGTTAAACTAATACTGTGTTGTAGCTTCTGAAAGGCAGATATCAGCTTTCCAGAATTGCTTATGGAAGAAACTTGTAAATATACAGTCCTCTGAGTTTCATCATGATAAAACTTAATAGAAACCTGAATCAAAAATGAACAGTTAATAAAAATAAATCACTATCATTCCCAATTAAGGTAAAAGACAATTTTGTTTGAGTTTTGTAGCAGAGTGAAAATATGAAAATAAAATTATATTCCTACAAGTACTCATTAATAGAAATACCAGATGCTCTTAAATAACAGAAATCAATAATTATATGGGAAGAAAACCTTAAAATAACAATGATCAACCTTCAGTACATACATAGAAAAGTCATAGCTCAAATTTATATGTTATTTTTTTGCTTCTATGACTTGCCACCAATATTGGCCAAGCCATGCATTACATAAACAAGTGAATGGAATCAACTTTTGTGTAGAAAAGAACCCTCAGGAAAGTACATAACAGCCAACACAATCAAAAATGAAACCTCATACACAGGTCCAAACTGGCAGGTAACTGATTTTAACTCTGTTGATTGGCATTATTTTATCGCATAAATTTATCCTTGGCAAGGATAATTGAATTTGTACCTCTTTTTTCCCATCCACATCAGGATCTACAAAAGAGACTTTTGCTTTTGGGACCTAAGAAATAGAACAAGAAAAACAAACTAAAACATAAAGTTTTTTAAGAGAAACAGCAATGGCCTGTTACAGTCTGCTCTAAGCAAGCATTGGGTTAAAACAAAATTTCCCCGAGTCAATCATATGCACAGAAAGACATCTACAATACATAAAAAACAGACTAGTACATACCAAAACAAAGGAAGTAAATGTCAAGCAAGGAAACATTTTTTCTTTTCTCTATGCTTTTTGTGTATATTTATAAAACCTATCCATTGGTTGCTGCTGTTGGCTACGACAGATTATGGACCATAGGTCTATTGTCACCATAGGCCATAACACCAAGTCTACAACACCATCGGCATGTCACAGACATCCTAGAATGCCTTTGGGTCTAGACTGCATTGCTACAAACCATATAGACAACAATGGCCTGGAAATAGTCTGGTAGCATGAATCAGGCTTATCAGTAGAGTTGCCTTTTGGTAAGGTAAATTTTGAGGCATAGACAATAGGAGACAATACCAAATTTTTGGTAAAACTCAAAGCTGGACATCTAGGACATCCAGTTACAATTACGATGTACGGGTGACCCCTAGCCAATGATTGAAACTAACAGGAGATCATTGCAGATAAAAGTGTTCATGCCTCATATGAAGGAACTAGCCTATATGGAATAAATTAATCTTTTGCTCCATTTTTCCCTTGTACATAAAAGAATTTTATCAGCTTCCACTCTTTACATGGTACTGGGATGTTGATGACCATTGTTATAT
>JANTCA010011669.1:0-49775 GCA_024741275.1 Chironex yamaguchii | reverse complement strand
GATACGGTCATGCTACTGAATCAAACTGTGGAAATAATATAAACAGCTACAGAAGGTGACAGCTACGAAAGAATGATATACGGTGCTTTCCTTTCTGACAATTCATACTCTGTAGAGCGTCAGACAAAAAAGGGTTTTGAGGCATGTTTTTAGCACAATGCTGCAAATTTTTAAGATGAAAATATTTATGCTATGCATTATTCAGAGATGATGGTGGTTGGGAGTGGATGGGCTTTTGATGGAATGGGAAGTTTAACAATAATTATTTATTTGACAATAATATGCTTTTAGCACAATATCGCAAATCATAAAAAGTCTCAAAATTTATTGTGTCCAGTGTCTCATTTTATTACGTATGACAGCCTTTAAGTTTTATATAATTTTAACGGATCATGGCAGAGAGTCCGAGAAACCATCGTAAGGGACCTAATGGACGACCTAAAGTGATTTTAAGGACTTGGCTACATGGAATTATAGAGGGCTTAAACCAGGAACATCAGAGTTTTCACGTACTGCATACACTACTGCTTAGCATGTTGTCTGTTGAAAAGTATTGCATCATCTGTCGTTACGATTCAAGTGAAATATGATCGAGCTTACAAACAAAATGTTAAAAATCATGGAAGATTAGGACTATTTGATTAACTCACCTACGACTGGTGCTTAACATGAGGGTGCATTTTTCTGCCTTTGTAGTACTGTAAATCAAAGCAGTCAACATGTATTAAACCTTGCATATCATTTTTTTCAATTTGACAAATGCGTTTTCCATTTTGTTAAGCTCCAGCGTGAAAAATTCTCGACAAGTACAAGGCAGCCACTTTTCTTCTCTAGACCACAACCATGGCTTAGTGGTACAGTACTGGTATCGGATGGATTGTTGAAGGCTTTAATTCCTCACCGTATTTTGCCGTACTCTTTAAAATAGACAGTGGTACCGTTGAGCCAGCCCTGTGATGTAGCATTCACTGCATGAGCACAGCTGTGCGATCTTAGAGCCGAGAAGCGGAGATTGTTGCCCCTAAAACTACGTGAAATTTGCCTTTTTATCTGATATCCTCTATTTGATTAACAGGAATATAGTGGTAAGGTCAAAGGGAGCAATGAGTCCTTTTTTCGATATTATAAGATGTAGACCAATCCTGTTATTATTTCTAGCATTTTCACTGTAGAAAAATGTAGCAAAATAAAAAGGATGTATTGGGTGGACATCGATCCCTGAAAAATTGCTGGATAAGAGAAACATAACATCACAGCTATTGTTCGTCTTCAGTAGGGTAGAATTTGATGAATAATGTTACAAGCAAAGGAATTTTTCACGCTGGGAAAATTTTACTTGAGGGTTGTCAAAGTTGCCTAATCCTACAAATCCTTCGCAATGTAAGAAAATAAAAAGGATGTATTGGGTGGACATCGATCCTTGTATAATTGTTGGATAAGAGAAACATAACATCACAGCTATTGTTCGTCTTCAGTAGGGTAGAATTTGATGAATAATGTTACTGGCAAAGGAATTGTCAAGCTGGGAACATTTTACTTTAAAGTTGTGAAAGGCTGCCTCTTTGGAATAGTCAAAGCTAAGTTTGTATCGTGGCGAAGCAATGAGCAAGTCTTGACATCCCCAAGTCCCGTGTCTTGGCTGACATAAGTGATTTGTACGTCGGAAACTGCTAGACCGAGCAAGGTTTGTTTTTCTAATTATGTTAAAAGTATGGATGCAGTTGAATTAGACTGCTGGGTGTGCAACTCGTGTTGGGGTCACACATATCGTTGTTATAGGATCTATCAGTTCTGTATTTTGACTTCAGTATGACCCAAGAGTGAAGTTTAAAAACTATGAATAAAAACCCTACATCCAGAGTGAGGCCAGAACCCACAACCTTTGGGTTTCCTAGCACAATATGTTGTCAAGCTATCTAGACGTCAATTTTAGGAGCTGAATTTGCAATGTCATGACTTGCTGATTGCATAATCGCAATATACACGACGCTGCGTTGACCTAGATCTCCTATAAAATAATCTAGACTATATAGTGCTTAATCTATCCCATCCATTCATGATAAAGTTAATTAAACGATATACCCGATTATTTCTTTAAAGTATGAATATGTCAAATTCAGTTATTGTAGGAAAATCATACATTAGTGCTAGAAGAGGTTATCCACTACATTTACAAAAACTTCTGAATATGATCTGAGGAGAATTTTCTTATCGGTGACAAAACTCAGCAAATCTTACTCACCTCTTTGCTTCTTTTATGTTTACGTTTTTTAGAGATGTACTGTGATTACACAAATCAAACAAGTAAAATTTGGACGAAAATAGTGGATAGAAAACAAAGTTTACATTTAAATGGAACATATTGATCTCATTGTATGACATTCACATGATTTCCTCTCTGCTAGTAAAGGGAGTAAGTTTTCTCTTCACATTTCTGTTTTCATTGTTAGCATCATCTTAGTGCTTGTTGAGTCTATACTTTTAGTCTTAATTATTCCTTCTCATCAAACGTTTGAGAAACTAGACTCTTACTGTTTGATACGACCATGTAACTGTAAGACCATGCTTTTTGATAGAAATAATGACATCACTGGGGCTAGAAAGTGGCAAAATGTAGAGAAAAAGCCTTGATAAGCCCAAATAAGGAGTGTGAAATGACTATAAGGCATGAATCAAAAGTTGACAGAACAAATACAAGATAAGAGAGACATGGCATGGAATGTGTAATAAATTGCAATCGATGTCTAAGTGCTGATGCAATTGACACCAATGAATATGAAACAAGCTTCGAAGACGAGAAACCAAACCAGAGTATAATGCCTCAATGTCTTGTCCTAAATTTCTCAGTCAACGAACTCTGAACTCGAAATAAATATACTGAAAAACAAACTTTGCAACACTGTAAAATTTTCTATGATATTCAGGCATAATATATGAAACACTCTCATGCATGAAAGTTACTGGATCTTGATTACTCAGACAACTTCTGATGTAAACACAGAGATACTTCAACACCAAACAAAGTTGTTTACAACCTCAGATAACAGAAGAATAAGCATGTTTACTAGCAAAACGTAGGAAGAAAAAGTCTATGCTAAAATGAATAAATGTATAATGTCCCAGGTATAATTTTCCCCGACAAAATGTTCCTTGAATTCTTTCAAAAAGTATTTATGACAACACAACTGCTTTCAGATTATGACAAACTATCATTTGCCTATTTGCAGCTCCTGAGTGATTCCCAATAAGAAGTTCCTTGTTTAAAAAAAGATAGATACAAACATTGTTTCATGAGTATTTCATAATCGATTGACTCACAAGTTTTACTAATAGTATTGAATAGTATATAAAAACCTTTTCCTTTTAAAATTTGATTATATACGCTTCCTATGTCATCAGCACAAAATTCAAAACCACCGTCATCTTCCTGGTTAAATCTTGCTAGTTTCATAACATTCCTCTTTGCTAGGTCTAGCCGACCTGTGATTCCTTGAGTATAAACGTGAGGAATGATGCTGCAAGCATTACATGATGTATCAAATAAGTATAAATGTTTTTAACATTAGTCATTTAAGGCTACGACGGATTAGAATTATTGCTTGAGATTATCGATGGAAACGGGCCAAATTCATAATTCAAAACCACCGTCATCATCCTGGTTAAATCTTGCTAGTTTCATAACATTCCTCTTTGCTAGGTTAGCCGACCTGCGATTGCTTGAGTATAAAAGTGGGGAATGGTGCTGCAAGCGTTACATGATGTACCAAAGAAGTGTTAATGTTTCTATCATTAGTCATTTAAGGCTACGACGGATTAGAATTATTGCTTGAGATTCTTGACGGAACCGGGCCACTGTCGCTACATCCAACCTGATTTCGATTAGAACTGCATTTTAAAAGGCATTGTGAGTAACACGAAATCTCATACAAGCAACATTTCATGGCATTGCCAAGCTCTTTCTGACGTGCGGCGTAGATTATTGGATTGATTACCCCACCAAGGAAATATACAGCTCTGAGACTAGAAAACAAATAAAAATTTTCAATCATATTGAGAGTTACTCCTTTCGATGATTTGTAAGCAGAATAAGAAAGCCCTGCAAGCACTGGAGTAACACATAATGTTAATGAAAATATAATCCATGTTATTGTTCGCAATGCACGTCGCTCTGTTTCAATAAAATGCTGCAATATTTGGTTTCGCGGATTCTGCATGGTGTTTCTGTACTCCTTTTCCCGTTTCTTTAGCTTTTTTGTAATTCTGAAATACTGGAACAGTATATACAGAGCAGAAAATACAGTTTGCAATATCAGAGATGCTCTTGCCACAGTACCGATGGAGGATTTCAATCCACATCCAACAAAGAAAGAATACATCCATATCAGCAATATAGCACCTATATACAATTTATTTCTTTTGAGCATTTGGTTTGCATTTTTTACACCCTTAGAAAATACTAAGTGTCGATCATGAGTTATTAAGGTAATCATCAGGAAACTTGCACTCAAAACGATTAGATTTAGTGCAATTGCTGCATCAGCTACTAAGCAACTTGATAAGGGTTTTCCAAAAGCAACGATAAAAGCGTATGGTAATTGTAAAAACACCACTGTCACCCAGTCAGTAGATGCTAACCCTGCAATCAAGATATTGCTCGGTGTCCTCAGTGTTCGCTTGTGTATAATCACAAAGATAACTAGACTGTTTTCAATCAGTGCAATGGTTCCTGGAATAACATAGAAGAGTATAAATGCCAAAATCACTGTTGAACTAGGCCTCCACTCCGAAGTCTGACATGACATAACGGCATAAAATAGTGTCTTCTAGTTACAAAGCCATTTTGTCAAATTCACAAGGCATCGTAGTGTTTTTGGTAACCATTCTTCATTCCATTTGGCCTGTATGCATTGTACGCAGGCTTGTTGTTAATCTTGATTATTCTGTGGTGTCAGCTGTAGTATAGCTTTGTTGTCTTACAGTCCAATCAAAGTTTCCAGAAACAAAAGACTTTTTCATTGCTTCTTATTGGTCTGAATTAATCTCTTAAATCAAATCTTAAGATCTTAATTGAAGTCTCAACGTCAATGCTCGGATGCAAACAACTTGAGAATTTTTGGAAGACAGCATGACGCATATCTGCAAGAAGATAGCAAAGCGTTGGCTTGTCATACTGATAAAGACAAAAATTTTCCGTCTATAGAAAACTTTAGACATTAAAGAGGGAGTAAAGCTTATGAAAAAGCAAGAAACGGTCGAATTAGGGATGGACAAGTTACAGCTGTCATGGAAGAATATATTGGAAGTCTTCTTGGCATTAGCAACGGGCAATAGCACATTACAGCAGGTGTCGTACCGTCATAAAATCTGACTTTGGCCTGATAGCCGTCATATCTTGTCTTTAAAAGAGTCTGTTTCAATCACTCTAATTTAATTAGTCCTTGATGTGGTTCTTTTATAATGCGATTACCTGCTAATGTGAATCACTTTGAAGCATTCATCTGGCACACTCTTTTAATTTGAAAATGTTAATAGTGCTTGAATGTTCATTATCAAATTTATGAAACTGACATCTTAAAACATACTACGTAATTAAAAGATCAACCTGTTGATGGCGCAATTTTACGTCTTTCCAATGATTAAATATTCATGAAAATACAATAAGCTTAGAACATATTTGTACCGAAACAAATGGATTATTATTTGAGACAAGGTCAGAGGTTAATCAAAGAGCCAATGTTAGCTACTTTCGTGTTAAAAAGCATTAACCCGGTTTCAAAATATGTCAAAAAGGTATGAAAATGGAAGATGTAAAATGTTATACACTTGTCTCGGAGAGAGTAAAACTCTAAAAGCGCAGGAACCCCTAACGAATCTCTTATATACACCTCAGGTATGCTGCATCCTATTACCCCAGGTCTCGTTGGACATTTTAGTAGCCCTCCTGTAGTGTAGGCAGCCCGCAGAAAAGAAATTTTCAATAAAATAGCATTTGATCAGCCAGGTGGAAAAGAAATCTACTAATAAATATTATAACCAGGCTGATAATCTTCAAAGAAGATGACATGACATGACGATAGTTTGATAGTTAGTTACACCTCTTCTTTGAAGGTTATCAGCCTGGTACCAGCATTTATTAGTAAAAATTTTCTTCGTCAATATTCCGCATTAGGCTATTAACTAGCAATGCAATGTTTAAGTAGAAAAGCTTTTGCAATTTTACCGCTCTTATCAGGAAGATAACGATCCATCCGCGAATTTTCGATTTACAATGCCTAGGTCATGCGACAGAACATGACATTCGCTCTAGGCTAAAACGTAAAAAGCAACCTTGAAACAGAATGCAGAAAATATCGAAACATGGAAACAGACAGTTAGCGTTCTCAGCTACATTACCATGTATAAAATGACAACAATATTTAGGTGGAAATCATGAAGATACGTGAATTCGATGCTTTTTGTTGGTAAAGTTTGTACCAATGGCAAGGGAAGGGTTATAGTTAAACAGAAATATTTGTTGTAATATTCGTTAAAACAGTACGAGAAATGCAGTAGTTGATATCACTTAGAACTCTTTTTATTGCTTTATACTGGTGGCGTATACCAGAGGGCATGGGCGATTGTATTTGCCAGGTATAATCACGATTGAATAATAACTCAATTTATGTTTAGTGGCATCAGAGAACCGTTATGGGAACGGTTGAAAATCTGTGTCACTCATTCAGTGCAATGAACTGTAATGCACGGTTTTATGCACAAAACAATTCACAGTGTGCATTTGGGTCTTACAAATGAGGAAAAAACCCAAATTATATCAGTTTATTCTTCTATTATTTATTGCTCTGATTGTAATAAAAATTCGGTGTCAAATGGTGAAGTTTTATTTAACAATGTAAATATTTGCAATTGAAGCAGTTTGGTGTTTAAGCAATCTTAAGAAACATTTATACCACAAATATAATAGGAAAAATCTATCAGCAACTTCAGCAATTATTTCAGGCATCTCAAATGAAGAGTCTCTTGGCTGAAATTGGGATGGAACTGCTACACAACAGTTGGACAAACTCTCCCAAATTTAATATGTGTAAAAGATTATACGTTTTTGCTCTGGAAATATACAGTGTACAAATTTACCCTTAACAAAAAAGAATTGTTCAATAACCTGCGATGGATAGGTTATGTAAGTATCAAAAATTAAACCTTGGGAATTTTTTGCCATGGATGGGACATTAGGTACCATCGTCAGTTAGCAAACGTATCCTTTTTCACCAAGATAACGTTTGCTGCTATAATAGTCTTGAAGCTGTTGAAAAAATGTCGCATTTCTGCAAACGGCTGTAATCTGCATCCAGTCTGAACCTGCCTCTATGTGATCTCGAATTATACGTATTCACTTGAAAGACTCAACTCCCACTTTCTCATTCATGATATAACTTTGTAGACACTATTTTGAGCTCTTGCTAGAGGAAGCTTTCGGTATTGTAATTTGGTAGCTTATTCTGGATATAGATCTGTAACAATGATCTAAGCATAGGTTAAATCCAGTGGCATTCTAAGGAAATTTACCTGTCTGGTCTTTTCATTGGTTGCAATTATTGACTTATGGTATTGCTTTTTACTGTAGATATCCCTATCTTATAATATCTAGCAATAGTACTAAATGCCTCCCTCATGGCAAAAAAATGGTATAAGCCAATATTTGCGTTTGATTTCTGATATTTTCATAATTCATACAAAACAGATTATTGGAAAGTGAAAACAATCATTTTCTTCCATAGTGTCCTTGTGTGTTTGCATTACTAGAGAAGGTGATGTAACCGATCAAGGTAATTACTGAAACGAGTATATTCTTTAACCTACCCATTGCACCGTTAGTTAATTGCTCAATGCGGTATACCGACGACGAAAATTGTACGAGGCTTAGGGCAACAAGGAATCCTTCGAAGTTGTTAACCTACACGATGATTCCGATCAACACCAAATTCTTATAACTTGATTCTTTTGACATGAAAGCCATTCTCTGAAAGTTTTATCATAATCTGTGACAAACATTTTGAGATATGTTGCTTACAAACGAAAAAGCAAACAGAAAAAGTAACACTGCCAACAACATACAGCGGACTTAATAACTTCAGGGCTGAACAAGGTCGTACACAGGAGATTTTCAGCGGGGGAGGGGGGCAGTTGGGGGAAAATTTGTTTGAACCTCGTCTTTATATCACCAGAAGACACCTTTTTATACGCGAACAAACTGATTAGGTGACATCTTCTGGCATATGCTAAGTTGTGGGATATTTCTTTATGACTTCAAAAGTCCTCATCTAAAACCTTAAACGTAATTGAAAATTTCTGGGGGAGCAACTGTCCCCCTGCCCCTTCGTTAAGTATGGCATTGGGACTGAACTATCTTCAAACAGAAGACTGAGTTGGAGCAAGCAATGTTTGTGGAAAACATCTTTTTGATGTTGGAAAGGTTTAAATTAAAGTTGTAAGTTAATTTAGCAATAAATGATATGCGCCAGACTGAAAAAATTGCTAGGCCTGGAAGGAATGGGAGGCAGCACGTTCTTTAAAAAGTTAGCTTTTGAATTAAGAACATGATCAAAGCAATCTCATCTAAAAATCTAGTTCAATCTAGAACAAAGGTCTCTGACAATAGTTGTTGGCTATTTTCTAACCAGCTGTGCATTCCTCGTCGTGAAAAATCGTTCAGAATGGGACAAATACATCATTAGACAGAACATGTTATTACAAGATGTAGCGATAGGTTAAATAATCAAAACAGGGACGTCGGCAGCTAAAGCTATTCTTCGAAGTACACACATTTGACAGCAATTTACATTGCTTTGTGCTTGCCACTTGTGCCTATATACTCTAAATAGGCCACGAAATCAAATTAGCAGCTAATTTCAATAGAACACCTTGGTTCAACTATTGTTTCGAGTTGGTCATGTAGCCTAAAAAGACGTAGATACAAGATCATTTAGCAACTATGGATCTTTTATTCGCCGATTTCAAAGTTCTGATGTGAAAATTGGCATGTTGTTTTGTTATTTGCATCGTCACTATTCCTGCAAAGGTCTTCAGATAATAGGCACATTGACATCATGGTTTCACTGAATCGAGCGCTTTCATAAAATTGAAAGACTTAAGCAACAATTATAATAAGCAAAATAAATAAAACGAAAATAGTACTTTGAATGACAAGCTAAGAAACAGACTTCACAACTGACGTGCACTTCACTTTTAAGGAATTGATAGTTACATTATTGTCTTCATCTGGCAAGAAAGAAAGTCCGCTATTGCAAAATAAACTTAAATTACTGACTGTCAAATTATAAAATGGTTTTAAAATAGTTGCAATATTTTAAAATGTTCTTGTGACAGTTTTGATCAAATGCTTGATATTTTTTAGGAAAAATAATATGAACAAAATACTCAGCGCCCCCACTTTAAATTTGGCTTCTCTTTTTAAATTGATGCGTCGCCTGTTGATTTTCTTGCCTCTTTAGAATCTGTTATTCAAGCGAAAGATTGAAAATGTGACCGCTGGGAAATCTGTTATATGAATTCTCTCAAGAGTAAGATATACCTTACATGCGGACACTGATCATTCATTACATCGAGAGGACAAATCTTTAGGGACGGAAACACGTTATTAAAATAATACACTTGTTAGTAGAAAACGTAAACATAGGCCAACTTAGCTAAATACAAGCAAAGCAGAATTTGCTTCAGGTACTCGAATTTTTAACTCAGAACCAATAAAGTAAATACTGAACCAAGTAAACATCACAAAAGAAGATACCTTTCATTTCTGAAGACAGTGCGCTGAGATTGACCAAGTAGTTTTTCTAATATTTCAGCAACACTTTTCGTATTTTCAGACATGATAGTTACGATACACACTGTCTACAGAAATACAAATAATGTGTTCTAACAAAGCATGTCATTATAATATAAAATAGCAACGTTTGTGGTGTAAGGAGTGATTAGCAAAGCAGTAGTTATACGTTATATATGGCACCAAAGAGGGACTTATGGACTGCAATGGCAACTAACATAGAGTCGCAGTGTTTTGGTGGTTATCCTTTTTATTATGTTAAGTGAATTTTCACAAATATGTAATTTGTCATCAAGAGGAGAAAAAGGTAAAATTCTTGCAGGATCCATAATGCCTGTACAAACTACAATGCTTCAGGAAACTGAAGAAAAAAGAGCAGACAACTTATAACCTAATATACTGTGGAGCAGTACCACAATGTATGTATGTATGTATGTATGTATATATACAGAAAGACACAAAAAGGAAAAAAACCCAGGGCAAAGGAAAATCTGCACATTATACACTCATATACACATACAATATAAAAGAGTTAATGAACTGGAAAAATGAGAAAGTGTGAATGCTTATGTTAGCGGAAGTCCAAGTTAGTTTGTTAATGGTAATGGGTTCCTAGAGTAGAACATTTTTGTGAATATATTTTAATATCTAGTAAAGTGGGAATTCCCAATCTTCCCGTTACTTTGATCAGAAGTAATCATGTACAATGGTAATTTTCTTCTATCTAATATTTAATATGATAATCTCTTGCATGTCAATTGGTTTCCTATTGACCTAAACTATCAACTGAAGCATAATGCATCTGAAGAGTTTTAAGAAGTTACTGTGGAGATAAATTTGAGCCTCGTCCTATCAAAGTAGAAGGGTGCTAATATGAAATAATTATCAGGGTTGAATGACTTACGACGTTTCCTAATGAGTAGTTTATCTCTGTAGGAAAGGCGTCAGATTTACAATTGTGAGACCGGTTTCAAAGTTACCATGGTCACAACCATAAACTTTACTTTTGTTCATCACACATAACTAATCTGTCTACTTCTATTCGACCCCCTCGTTATTACTACAACCAACTTGAAGACGATTACATTTGCACCCGATAACAGGCCATTGAAAACAACAAAAAACTTTCCATAGCACATATTTAATAGCGCTCTTCAGTTCTTTCTGACGTACTGCATAGATGAATGGATTGATAACCCCACCAAATAAATAAGCACCTCGACAAATGGAATACATATAAAAATCAACTAAAATGCCAAATTCTCCCCTGGAAGACTTGTATACACTATAACAAAAGGCAGCGAAAACTGGTATAAGGGACAAGATTAATGAAAGCAGTATCCATGCAATGGTCCGTAGTGCACGCTTCTGTGTTTCGAGAAAATGTAATAGCGTTTGATCGTCGGTGGTTGCTGGCTTGTTTCGATGTTCTTTTTCTCGTTTCTTTAGTTTTCGAGCAATACTCAGGTATCGGAATAAAATATATATGGAACAAACACTCGTTTGAAGTAATTGAAGAATTCTTGGAGGGCTACGTGAAGATACAGAAGACCACCAACTTAAGAAAATAATGTAAACCCAAACTAGAAATATTGCAAATGCATGCAATTTATTCCTTTGATGTATTTGATTCATATTTTGTAAACCTTTTGAAAAAATCACATGTCGATTATGAGTTATCAATGTTATCATGGTGAAGGTAGCAGTAACCATTGATACAGACAATACACCCGTTATATCATCTATCAGACAACTGGACAAAGGTCTTCCAAACAGAACGAGTAAAGCATAAGGTATCTGCAGCAAGATAGCTGCCATTAAGTCGGTAGATGCTAATCCTGCTATCAATATATTACTAGATGTCCTAAGATTTCGTTTCCAAATTATCACGAAAATGACAAGACTGTTTCCTGTTACTGCCACAGTTCCAGGAAGAATGTAAAAAAGACAAAATGCAAAAATTACTGGAGGGCCAGGTCTCCATTCCGATGTTTTGCAAGTCATAATTACATCTATAAATCCGTTCCAGTTATTTCTCGAGATTCCTCAAATAATAGTTGTTATTGTTCCAGTTCACTCCCTTTCTGGTTTTTGTTCTCACAGACGATAGATGAGCTCTGGTCTTTCGTTGCTTTCCTGCGATCTTCTTTCGTTAATGACAATTCTAATTATGATTTCTTGATACCTTAATTCGCCACTTGATTCGTCGAAATAAAACGTTCATTTCTTCATGTCTGTCCTAATTGACCTCCCGATGAGAAAATGTCTTGTTTTAACAAATAATCCCGTCGAATTTATATTTACGCCCAAACTTCGGGGTAAAGTTGTTAGCGCAGATATGTAGCAAGACCATTCGCCTGCCCAGAGAATGTCCTTTAGGATTATGGATCATGAACAGTCTAGGAACACATGAGTTAAAAAGTATGTTCAGTCTCATTAAATGTGTATGAGGAAGCTATAATCTATGCTATCTTTTATCAAAGAAAAGATTTCGCATATTCTTCATGTAGTCTTCTGATAATAACCATGTTTAGTGATCATGAAATAGTGTCAGTTCAGATATGGGCAGGTATTGGTGCTATGTACTCACTTGAAATAAGTGATAAACGAAGAAATACTTATTACATTAAAGGCTAGAAGATATGACGCAAGTGTAAAACGCTCTTTACAATGTCATGACAGGTTTTATTATTGTCATGGACATTGAAAACGTGCCCTAGGCAGGCAGAAGTCAAGGTGGAACTGAATTGTTTTCAGTGATTGTACATGACGTCATTGGCGTCTGGAAGATTTGACGTGATATTTGAATTAATTATTGACAATCAGAATGAAATGGTAAACAGTTTAATCAAATTAATCAGTTTTCAAACTAGTTTGTTTATTTACTTTTCCCCTTATACTAGTTAAAACTACTTTTGCATGGATATGGTCTATACCTTATGAAGCAGCTAAAAGACCATGTTGCAATAAACTCGAAATGAACTGCATCAAGTTTGCTGAAAAATATAAAAAAATTAATTGAAAAATATAATTTCGCTAAAATCCCAGGGTATGCATACTGATGAATACTGCATACCCGGACACTATGACACTGTTTATTATAATATAGTTTATGTGCCAAAATGACAACAAAGAGGCCGTTAACAAGAGTACAAGTTGAAACCTAAAGGAAACCAAAGTAAACTAGGATTATGACCATGATTAGAAGTGTCGGAGCCTAAAGCCTACGCTTTTGTTGAAAACGCGCTGAATTCTTGGCACTGAGACACCCGGATTACATGAGTATCTGAAGGAAACACTCCTCTTTCCAGCACATCGTAAAAATTTTGTCGTTTAGGCCTAATAACAAATTTATTCTCACAGTTGCCTTTTTGAGGAAATTAATACTCGTAAAGGTACCAGGGAAATTTTAATCAGTAAACACATGTTTACGGAATCAACGCCATTTATTGAGAACGGGAAGAATTCTGTCTAGTAGAAGTTCACTTCAAAATAATCTTTTTTAAAGGGCAACTGTTAGCGTGCTTATTTAGAAACTCTGTCTAGAACAAAGTGACTATATATTGTCATAGCCCTCTTATTGCTGTTGTGCTGTATTAACTCGAAACCCCAAAGGGAATTCGGATACTTTATAAAGGATTTTTTGCCATCGAGGTACAAAATCTTGTACATCACAAGTCTTTTGCGTTAAGAGCCGATGTAGGAGTTATATACTTCCTCATTTCTCATCACATTGATTGAGCACTATTTAAAATAATTATAGGTAACAGCCTGCTTTTGTTTTGCATGCAATCCCTTAAAATCTTTACCTCTTTATGCTATTAGCTGTATCATGGAGTGTTTTTCTTTTATTGCCTAATGCAATTTTATGAATAAAGAAGTGCTCTTGCTAGACATAGTAATGGAGATATTTTATCTTAAACATGAATTCATGCTGTGCTGATAGAAAAGTGTAGAAATTCATGGGTTGAGGTATTTTGGATTGAATGAAAAAGTTTTAATTTAGGAATTTTCTGACGAATATCTGCGGGAGGTTATCTTGATAACTCCTTGATAACTCTTGATAATGTATAACGAGTGGCATTATTATACATTTGCACAGCTTAATGCTGTTTTCCAATGTGTGTGAGTAGATAAGGTCCTTCAAAGATAGCCCAAAATGCATTTTGATCGAATTAATTATATAGGCGTGGCCTATACGGTCCTTATTCAGTCCACTATTCTAGAAATTATAGCCGTTAATACCTCTTGTAAAGTTAAGCTAGGAACGATAAAAGCTTGAAAACAATTTTGAATTACGTATTTCAGCTATCAGACTTAAAACATTGCATTTAAAATTGCTTATGCAACTTGCAAAGTCAAAAGCAGATGCTTCCGTGATAAGAGATTCGTCAGTGTACCTCGTATAAATAAATTGTTGTAGTATAGCCTAATGTTGGTTTGGACAGTTTAGACAAAGTATCCCCTGATTGTGTACAAGTGATCTTTTTAACGACAGCCAGTCGTGCACGGTGACCTACGAGAAGACGAAAGGCAGTATAGGTTCGGAGGACGTATGGGGTGCCGGTGGTGAAAAGCAAAACATCATAAGAACAAATTAAGAAGCCAAAAAAAATTTGGGTACCTACGAGTAGCAACATGTCTAGATTAGGGTTAAAACTCCTATCATTAATACAGACCAGATAGGAATATAAACATTATAGAATCAGCTTAGCAACGGTTAAAGTACTAGTGCATATGGTAGCTGAAGATTGATTTTGAATGCAAAAATATGGTAACTGAGAACTTTTAATACGTTACTAAACTGCTCGATCCGCAGAGGTCTATAGTGAATATTACAAAGTAAAAATTTCCTTCTGAATGACTTAAAAGAGAGCTGAAATTAGAGGCCTTCAGTGAACAAATCAGTAACCGTATTCTGTGACAGACATGGACCAGCGCCAAACATATTCTACCACAACCCATCGACAGATTGATAACTGACATTTATAAGCTTGCAGACGTTTAAGAGTCTTGCTGATTGTTTCTTTCTTTTGTTTGCTAATCTTGGTCGGATTTGATAGCTTACAGCCAAGGCTAGCGAGGACACGTTAAAGACAACAAGCTTCTCTCCAACTGCGTCAGACTCAGCATTGATCATGTCCAGTTTCTTGCTATGCCAAGTAATACGAAAACTAAACAAGTAAAAACAGTAGAAAAAAGTGACTTTTGGGTATCCCGGCAATGTTTCTAGTCAAAGTCTGAGAATTCATAAAGATTGATATTGCTACTTCTCTAGGAATGTGTTTCAAGCCAAAATCACGCCACTAGAATACACTATAGAAAATCGGCTTGGAAAAAAATTATGTCAGATAGCCGATTGGTGGCCATCATGCACTTTTGTCAACGACTTTTAATCGACATGCCAAGGATACAATGGGCCTGCCCTCAAGCCGCAAGCTCAAATATTTTCTTCTTCAAGGGCGTCGTGAATGCGACAATATAATCAGAATGTTTTCTTCATTAACGGTGTTACATTATCCTGGACGTAACCAGAATATTTCAAAATTTTATTGGTGGCAGTATTCCAATAACCAAGCAGCTTACTTTATCACTTACAACCCCTTTTCGTACTTACAAAATGAATATTTTGAATCAACATACTTGACTTTTTAGACTTGGTCATGTAACTGTCATCATTGTCTTCGCGACTGCCTATCAAGATAGGAGTTTTGACATCAAGCTTGCCAAGTTCAAAATTTTTTCACAATGCACAAATAACAGAAGCAAAAAAACTCGAGATCAAAGGCAAATCTCTAAGCATAAGTTTGTACAGCCAGGATCAAGGTGCCATCATCTTGGAACTTGTTTACAAATTCACCGTCAATAACCCAAAACTTTCCCCGGGAGGCAAATAACTTTATTCCGTCGTCACGTAATAACAAGTAAAATATGCTACTGATGGTTAATTTCTACTTGCTTTTATTTGGAGAATGCATTGGTTTATCCAATATAGAGTCAGATTAAGCATAATAGCATCCATCTTTTTATCCTTAGTACCTTGTATTGGAAATGCTATTTCACAATAGATAGCAAAAAGATAACATAGCAGCATCTTCAGGACTCGAGGGTTTAATATGATAATGCGAGCCTTCTTCCAAGCACCAAGTGTGCTTCCAAGCACCAAGTGTGCTCCAGCACCTATCCAGAATTCGCTGTCAGGAGAACCAGCAATAGCATCAGCGCCTTTGCAAAGTTTGGTGTGAACTCGGGTTCCTGTCTTGACAGTTCGATTATATTATTGACTGCAGGCCTGTTCAATCTGTTAGCACTGAAAACTCCTGCCTGGCTAAAAGTTCAGTATCTAGCTTGATATGTATCTGATGGCCCATGACGCTACTTTTAATAGTTCTTCACTAGTGCGTGTATATTTGAAACTCTTTTCAAACTTTGCTTTTCCATGATTTGCTCTGACAATTCATGAACCTCTTTCTCTAATGTGGTCAATGAGAAGCACTGCTGTCACCTTAACTCTTGTATCATGTACCTGTTTCAGTTTCTGCACACTCGTGATGACAGATACACGATGTTAACTCTGCCATACAACGATTGCCTTCATTATAACAATGCTGTCAACATCAGCATGATGCGAGCATTCAATATCATCAACTTGCACCTGGCTCTTACTGTTACCAGTAATGTCTTTCTGGGTTTTACCAGTGCATGGCAATAGTCACTGAGTCCCTTCTGTATCTGGAATACCTTAAAGATGTATTTCCCCTTGCCAGTTGTCTGCCACTGCTGTATAGATGTCCACTGCAATGCTTGCGACAGTACCTGACTTGCTGCCTCGACAGTTAGCTTGGTTCTGTCCACTTGCATTGTCACGACTGAATCCACAAAAATCCTTGTTTTTTCTTTGCTTTATGGTAACTGCTCGTAGCTTTGGATCCAATAACAATGGTTTGTCCAATAACTTGGCACCTTTGCTAGCTGCCTTACTAGATAACATCAATTTCCCTGACTAATTCAGGTCCTACGAAGTCCCCGCATCCTTCGTGATGGGCTTGTGTTGACCTGCCTTCCGCAAGATAGTCAGTCTGTGGATTGCAGCGTGCAACTTGTCTGTCTTTACATTAAAAATAACAGTGTAATTAACCACTTCCAGCAGCTCATTGCACGACGAGTTTTAACCTTGGACGTCCTTCTGCATGCGCATTAGCTGGTTACACTAGTCCCAATTTTGCCTGCTAATTGGCCGCAAGTACTGCTTAATTGCTCTAATGATGTTCTTCAGTGGCTTATCAGCGTCCGCAACTATGTTCAGTGATCGATGTATAATGATAATAAAGCAATCTTTCATGCAGTACCAGAACCTTGCGCATTCCTACATTGGAGCTTCTGCTCGAGTTTCTTGAGACTGAAGTACACGTTCTACTTTACTAGCAACTTTTTGAACTGCATCAGGTGGAAGTCTGCTTTATCTATTCCCTGCATCTTTGGGTTGGACTTAGTCAGGTTTACGGCTTTTTGTGCTGGTCTCTCTTGCACCAAAGGGAATGGTATCAAACAACAGACGATGATCTGTTCCTGTTACTCCAACCACATATCGTAGTTTGTTATATCAGCCCCGTTTATATTTCCTTCTGAACCTCTCGACACGGTTTGTTAGAAGAGGTTGAGGCAGATCACATTGGCAAGCTCCTGCGGCTGCGTAATCTCTTCAGAACTGGAAGTGCTCGTCCATTAGTCTTGACAATTGACAATTGAGGGCAGCGCGTGATTTATTTACCATTTCTAAAGATTGCACTTCCAAAGATTGCATTTCCAAAGATTCCAGAGACAGTAGAAGGAATCAAATCTTAAGAAGAAATATGTCCCAATTTCCATTGTTTTAAGCATTATCACATCTAATGCAAACTATGGTGACCTTCTTCAAGAACTCTTTAAGTGTAATAGTGCAATTCTTTATAATTAAGGCAGTCAACATGAACATTTCTACAAGAAAAGACAGGTAGTTGTTTTAGTCAACATTCGAATTTATGTCATTTTAATTATTGATACGGAGCATGACCAGCTTTCAAGTGAATGGTGTGATCTCCAAGTAAATAACATTTGGAGAAGTATACAAAATAAGTCAATTTTAAATTGAAGCTAGCTGCTCAGATATATTATTTTGCTTTTGTGAGTCAAGGGCATATCCACTGGGATACAAAAATGTCTTCCCCTCTTATGAAAAAACGTTGGTACACGAGAATGGAGCAAAAGTAATAATATCAGCACCAATGGTTTGAAGACTCCAACGGAGTAAAGCTATTGGACTCCACAAAATTTCTGTGCTGCATGTGCCCTTACTGTTAAAAGCTTATCTTTAAAATTTTGAGATGAGCCATTATAATTTTACAGTACTCGAAATATATCAAATACCTGCACGTCTAACTTAGTAACTGTAGTCATCTGACATGGAAAAGATTTAAGCTTGGACCCTTTTTAAAGTAGAGAGGAATAAAACCCATGACAAATCAATAGACGTAGAAATAATTTGTATGAAAGCTAAGAAATTTGAGAGGTTGTGAACGAATTTCAGAATATTGATTTAAAAATCAGTTTTGTAGTATCATAAAAGCAGGCACGAAATGAAACATTTTCTAACCGGATGTTTATGAAGAGATATTCCAAAGTGAATTACGTCGTCTAAAGGAAACGAGCTGAGTATAAAATGAGATTGCATTGATAAACTAACAAAGACAACTTTGGACTATAAAGTGCTCTGGAAAAATCTTTCTCCTTCTGCTCCGAAGACATTTTATTCAAAAGAATTGACAGAAGAACGATTATACCATATCTATTCTCCCTCTGTCTTGCTTCAAGGCGTAATTACAACCCTCACAAGCAGGTTTCCTTCTCTCAGAAAAGGATAATGATATGATACGGCCAGTGCAACATATCCCAGAAAGCTAAAATTGGCAATTTCAAGCTGTAATAGGCCCCCAATAGGGCTTGTCAAATTTTTGAGTCTCTATAGGCAGAGATAAGGAATATAGGCTTTTTTGGGAAAGTCAGTATGAACAATACCGAAAGGCTTTTGGTTTTGTTTGATTGATTCTGAACTATATTATTTGCAACTACGGTAACTGTATAATAGCACGGAAGTCAATAATATTGTGGTTTGTGATGAGATTATCTTAGATGGAGTCCATAGTAAACTTTAAACTTGCTTAGTGAGATTACTTTTACGTAATGTCAAGAAAGCAAAATCAATACTGTGCGTCGATTTTGGAGTTGGCAAACTTGGTGACAGTGATCTATAAAATCAACGAAAAGTTGGTTATGGAACTTAAGGAGTAATCAGTTTTGATTTGTAAATTCCCTAAACATGGAGGCTGCACAGTCACATTTTATCCACCTGGAGTAAGAATGCTAGAGGATGAACTGGTTGCTGCAAGGAAATACATTATCTCAATTACAAGCACTACTGGCGAGACTAAAGAAGTAGTAAACAAGAAACGTATATGTTTAAAGCATATACAAATAGAAATTGGAAACTCTCAGATTCAAAAGCCTACATTTCAACTCTTTTGTCATTTCAAAAATTGGGTGAAGTGACATTTGAGGTCCTTGGTATAACGACCTCAAACCAAGCGGTTGGCAAAGTGGAAGATCAATAATTCAATTTTATATGTTTTCCTTTTTTAACCTTAGTTAATACCAGATAATTTTATCTATCACAGCAGACACATTCGTGCATCCAGACACGTGCAAAACTCGTTTTCCGTCCGCTGAAGTATTACACCAGCATTTTTACAGCAAGAATACTGGGACAGTAGCTTAACAACCATATGGTTACGCCCTTAATTTTTTTTTCAAAAGTGCAGAATTTTAATCTCGTTTTGAATAAGCCTAAGCTGCATTTTTTTTATCATCATCTTGTGTCATCTTCAGGGGAGAAGATTGACTGTCATGATCTCGGTCCTGCACTGCCGATGTTGTCTGTCCCTATCCGTTCCAGCATATCTCCTGCCCATGTTATTTTGGTCTGCCTCTTGTCCTTGCCAAGGGACTTCCGTCTAATAAATTCAACTGCTCTGATGATGCGGTCGAAGTATTGTAGCTTTCTGCTATTGATGTTGTGCAATAGCTTTAGTTTTTCATCCATCCCCTTAGTACCTTCACATTTGTATGGAATCCTCAACATCCGACAATAGCACCAAATTTCAAATGCGTGTGAACCCTTCTCCGTTTCTTATATAAACACCCAGGTTACATCCACAGGCGTCGTGACCGAGGGGAGGGGCAGGGGGGGGCAGTGATCCTTCTCGGAAATTTCCAACATAAACGTCTTTTCTAAAAGCAATTCTATTTAAATTTTACTTCAGTCCATCTATGTCACCTGCTCTTCTCACGCCTTTCATATTTATAGTAATACGTAAACAGCTATACCTGAATGCCACAGAGATGCAATCCTATCACTTCGATCTGTAAGCTGAACAGCAAACAAAAAGACTGTCAAAATTGTCCGTAGTCACAGGCATCACTTTCTCCGAAACGACGGAAACTAACACAAGGTCGAAATATATTTCAACGTAATGCACTGACGTCACAGCTATCTGTCAGAAAAGTTCGAATCATGCCACCTCAAAAACGACCGAAAGTCCAATGTATGCTTCGTAGGAGGGTGTTTGATAGTGGCTATCGGAAAAAGCACAAAAACAAGTATCACTATTTAGAAATAAAGAGACATCAGCTAGCACGTTTCCAGAAAGTGGGAGCACCATCAAATCCGTTACAAGTATGCATAATTCTTATTACTACCTTCTTCTTATAACAAACCTCATTCCGAGCTTAAACTCTTTTCACTTTATTACAGTCTCAAGATACGCTATTCATGGAATTTTTCACTCTTACTTTAAGTTAATTAAAGTTTTTTCAAAGGTTTAAGGGGGAGCCAGAGTTCCCTCAGTTCTAGTTCCCTAGTTGCGTTTTAGGGATAGGTTATTCATTTCTACCATAACTTATTCAGCTTTTCATTATTTTGGTTAGTTACCTACGTAGTTCCTTGGTAGTGTTGTCTGGAGCTTAAAGAACGAAGTGCGAAAGAAGAGAAAGATGGATTAGAAATAGCACGTGGGAGTGGGGGCACTTCCTGCCTGTCTGGAGCAATGATGTAAGACTTTTTAAGAGTCCATGAACAGAAATAGTGAGATTAGTTTACTGTGTGTTCACCTTGGTTCTGTGACATCACTTTCTTCACGTTTTTCAGTATTTCATCAAAACAGTCAATGTCTCGAAATACGACATTCAATTGAATGCAGACCCTCCCATCAGAGTACCCATATTCTCCAACTATCTTACGAGCGTTTAATTTTCCTTACGTTAGAACATTTCCCTCGATTCCTCAATTTGTTCCTAAGTAGATCACACTTTTGACAAAAACGTTTTAACAAAAATTTCACTCTCTCCCAGTAACCCTTCTATTCTTAAGTGCTTAAGCTCTAAGGAATTTTACAAACATTCTTTAGCTTTTCATATTTTGCATTTGATTCTATTTTGAATCTGTCATATTTCTTAAGATGGATGTAGCTTGTTCGCATGAGAATAATAGAGTTTCCTATTGCTCTAATTGAATGGATAGCATGTTGGACGTTTGGATCCTGCCTTCCCAAAACGTTACTCGAGACATACGAATGTTGTCCGAACTATAACAAACGTTTGCAACCGAAGCTTTTCCAAAACATTATTTGTACTTTGTAAAAACTTAAAAAGTGACTTTTTATATCCAGTCTTCACGAAAATAAAAAAAATTCAAGAATGGGCAGATTTCCCTGTGGAAAATCAAACGATATAAAAGCTCCCTAATACTTACATTTATATAAAGCTGTACTTGCTCTGATATTCATTCAAATGTCGCTAGCTGGTGTTGAAGACTTAACCTATCCATTTATATTTGAACTTGTATTCAGTGTGAATTGCAAATTCCAATTTACATTAATTTTTACAGATTCCATCTCATGAAAGTACACCATTGCTAACTGATAATAGCTCATAGGAACGCGATACGTCTAATGAAAGTTCTCAGAATGCGATAGCGTTCAACACATTGAGTGAGTTTTCAAGGGGCAGCAACTGCGGTAACCTCAGAAAATGAAAGGTCGCCTTCATAATTGGAATAAGTGACGAAGTCCATAACAAGTCAAATAAGGGTTGTGAGTGGGGGCAAAGACACTAAATACTTAAAGGATATTCTTACTGAGCAAATCATGACTCCCAAATTAGTTCAGTAGGTTTTAATTGTTCCAGCAGACGCACACGAGGAAAAATCTGATTCTGTTGAAATTTCAAATGACCCTGTAATCTTTGCAAATAAGGATTTAGCCAGCTCACTAGTGTAACAAGAAGTTGATATTGCAAGGTCCGCTAAAGCCCACTGCAAGTATGTTACAAGGCAACACTTTTAGAAAAACAACATTCGGTAATTGTGAAAGGAGCTTGAATGAAAGCTGGTATTCTTTGAAGGTTGTATCTACAACTGTAAGACGGGACTGGCTTTCCTATTTACCACTAGAGGATGCTGTATTTTGCCATTCTTGTTTGTTTTTTAACATTCACGGCAAGGAACTGGCATTTATTAAAAAAGGGTTCCGTGACTGGAATAAGATAAGTGAAAAGTTTGCTAAACAAAAGTCACATTGAAGCCTTAATAGACTATACCAACTTTTATGAAGGAAAAGCCGTGTCATCATGGCAGTCTCTGAGTGAAAGAGACAAGTTACTAGTAATCGAAATGTCATGAAGCGTCGTATAGATATAACACTTGTATTGGATGAGCATGGGCTAACATTCAGAAGAGAACAAAAACCGAGGAAACTTTTCAAAAGAGAACAAAAGAGAACAGAAAACGAGGAAACTTTTCAAAAGAGAACAAAGGAGAACAGAAACCGAGGAAACTTTTCAAAAGAGAACAAAGGAGAACAGAAACTGAGGAAACTTTTCAAAAGAGAACAAAAGAGAACAAAAACCGAGGAAACTTTTCAAAAGAGAACAAAAGAGAACAAAAACCGAGGAATCTTTTCAAAAGAGAACGAAAGAGAACAAAAACCAAGGACACGTGTTTTCGTTGTTGGAAGTACTGGCTAAATATTACCTGCCAAAAGCAGCTCATTTAGAGAATGTTAAAAATTATATGGGACGTAAAAAGAAAGCCCCTTCATAGAATTAAAGATGAACAACAAACAGTGAAGTGTCAGAGGAAATCTACTGCCCTTCATAAGTGCGGAATAAGCACAGAAAAAGCTCATCAATCTGACTTCAAATCAGCTGTTAAATGTTATCATTGATGAAATTAACCAGGCAGAAATATTAAGCATAGCTGTAGACTGTGTAACAGATTTATCTCATACTGACCTGCTCTCCGTGATTATACTGTACTTGGATTGTTCTCTGGACATCTGTGAATGACTTATTTCAATCGAAAGGATACAAGATGTGTCAGCCTATGGAATTGTAAATACGCTAAAAACTGTTTAGAAAAAGGTAATACAAGTCTTAGCAATGCAGTAGGACAATGTTATGAAGGAGCATCCGTAATTAGAGAAAAGTACAAAGGAGTGAAATCACCGATTCAAAAAGAAAATTCGGCAATGCCTCTACATCTGAAAATTTAATCACTTTTCCAAACTTCTTATTATGGAAGCCTGTGGTTCTTCTATTCTAAGAAGATCATTCTTTGGCTCTTATGAAACTGTACATCTTCTTTCCTCAATCACAAAAACGGAGTGATGTACTTGAAGGGAAGTAAAAATTAGTCAATGCCGCACCGATGCATAGACAGCAAAGCGTCTCAACAACAAGGTAGTGATCACATCAAAAGGCTTTAGAGAACGTCTTCTTTGCCAAAGATGGCAAATTATTTCACTGTTTTATTGACACTATTGAAAATTGCCAATCAGCCGTTCACAGAAATGAAACTGTCACTAATGCCGATGGTATAGAGGATAAACGTACCTTATTCCAGACTGACTGCACATGTCTTTCGGAGAAATTTTAAAATCACAGATCTAGCATAATCCTATTTGCAGTCAGAAAGAATCGACCTACTCACCGCTATTCGACATGTTGACACCACGCAGACTAACTTAAGGGAACTTCGCAACAATTTCAGTCGCCGTTTGGAAGTTGCAAAACACTTCAGCATGAAGGAGGGGCTCAAGGAGCAAACGTTCCTTCCAGGTAGATGGAAACAGAAACAAAAGATGCCAGATGAAGGTCATTTGACTCAAACCAGGCATATTAGTGCAGCAGAGTAGTATAAACAAGAAACTTTTCATGTTGAAGTTGGTACATCAGTATCATGTATAGACGAACATTTTTTTGAGACATAAGGAAATTCTTGGAGATTTTGCATTGCTTAATCCAGAGATATTTGATCCTTAAAAGAAGTAACCAGATGATACATTTAAGATTGTGGTAAAGCACTACCAAAGCATTGATGCAGAAATGCTCAAGCTCAACTACATCAAATGAAGACTTGGATCGAGATAGTTTCTGAATGGCTCCGGAAGTATTAACGAAATTTCACCTGCAAACAACTTATCCAAGTCTATTTTTTTGTATTACGGTCTAGAGCTGACTATGCTCGATTAATAAGATGTTTGCTCTGTTCGTTTTACGAGAAATCCTTCGCAATTTGACAGGTTGATCGGCAAAGAAAGTTCTTAAACCTTTTCAGATTCTAGGCTATGCCAGTTGATTTCCCCCTTAAAAACATAGATAATACGTCAAAGGTTGGCGTATTTCACTTTCTGCCACTCAGATGTTTTCTGACGTAACATACATGTTTTCCAGTATGGAGAACCACTAACCAGTATGTACCTAACCAAAACAACTCGTGAATCTGAAGCCTTGCACAAAAATCTTACAACAATAGTACAAGTTCTCTTAAGGGGTACACTCAGTTGCATAGACTATATCTTCTTGGCAATCGTACCTCAGGATAGATGGACCTTTGAACATGAAAATATCTCTTTTTGCTCCACTAATCGATACCCTTAGTGACCCTTAGTGATATAAGCTAACAAATATAATTCCAAGGTAGCCGTCACTAATTACTGGATCCCTTTCATTTACCTTAGCCCATAAAACATTTCGTAAGTGCAAGCATCAGATGGACCAGTCATTGATCGTGTGAACTACTGAGAGTATCTAGGAGTATACACAGATCCTGGTCATAATATGGACGTGACAAGCTTACCAGGGAGTGCTTTTCAATTACTGCAGACGTTTGGAAGGGAACAGTTAAGAAAACTAGGAAAACAGAAGTGTTTTAAGTATACTTGTAAATTATCCTCCTCCAAGATTCCAAGTTAATGATTTGGAATAATACTCGTCGAAGAGACCTGACGGCACTTTGACAATAATCTTCTCATTATGTACAACATTTCCTAGAAAAACATCCCACTAGCAACTCTATGTATGGTACGTAGAACATCCACTTAGAATATATACTAGAGCGAGAAATCACAACCTGGCCCTCGCAGGTTAAGTAACTAATTCCAGGTTAATACGAGGACGATCTTAATAGTTGGTGGTAAATTGTTTCACAACTAATAAACTGGGAGTTTGATTAATGAGGGGGTGGGAAATCTTATTGACCATCATGCTTGAAGTCTGATTAGAAATCTCGAACTGCTTTAGCTACATATCATTAGCGAGGTGTTTTATTTGTGTGCTTTTTCTTTGTTTTTGTTGTAATTCACCTGACTAGAAGTGCTTTTTAGCTGGGCATTATTGTTCCAACTTGCAGTCCTAGTACATATTTGTTTTCTTAAATCTATATTTCTTTTCCAACACATGAAAACATTCGACCACACATAATAACTTTTCTTACGTAATTCTTTATATCTAAAAGAACATTTAAATGTATGAATAAAATGGTATCTTATCGAACCAACAAAGTGTAAAAATTGCCCTAACACAGAAATGACCTTGGGGGCTTTGACATTTTGATTGACTAAAATTAATAAACAGGGTGGTTCTTAATAAAGTCTTGTGGGTGGAAAAAATCTATAACATTATAGGCATCGCCCCTTGTATTAAGACCCCCAGAATAGGCACGATAACCCATTGGAAGAGTAACCCTATTGATGCCTGACGCAAAATGAAAAGTAGGTCTTCACTATGTTACACGAAGGTCTATCAAAGAGAAAGGTACTGGTCTTGCAGGTACCTTTGTACTGGCAGTGATGTATCGTTGTACTCTATAGTACTCGTACTTGTCAATGCTTCACCTACATCACAAGAGATCAGATGCCTCAAAAGACCAAGATGTAGGTCTTTGAACTTAAAGAAGTAAAGTTAATGAATCTAGCTCCAAACACAAATAATTCCACCGAAAGTGTCAAAAATATTTATTTACTGAACTCTGATTTTCCAGTAAAGTAGATTACTGTCCTTTAGTGGAAATATGCTTACTAGCGACATGTGTTTTTACCGATATCCACTTGTAGCGGTCTGGCCTATGAGGAAAATGATCAGATTTTCATTCGTAAAGACACGGACCTCAAGGATGTAGTCGTGTAACTGGAAAAAGGAGGCTCCTACAGTTCTAAGTACAAAACTGTACCATTCCACTCGAAGTACAATTCTATTAGAGAGTGGGAAGTTATAACAAATATATTCCATGACAGCGTGATTAGAGCAAAAGAAATATTGGAACAAAATCAATACCCACCAGATTTCTATGATGACATAACTAATTCAACGATCGAGAAAATCATTCTGAAGGAAAAGGGGGAGGAAGCACCTAGAAATTCTAAATCTAATGAAAACCAGCTACCAAAGTCCACCTTTGTAATACAATACCGTGGTCATGTTACAGATAACTTCGTAAAGCAGCTAAAAAAGTCGGGGGCACCAATACAACCAATTGTTACCTTGAGAAAACTGAAGACAACACTTCCAAGTTTGATGCCACCGGTGAAAAAGGGACTTAGAAGCAGAGTGAGATATAAAATTACGTGTCCAGGATGCACTTCCTGCTATGTCGGTCAAATAAGACGACATTTGATTACTCGCTTTAATGCATACAAGAATAGAAGGGACGGTGCAATTAAATCCCATTTCTCGAATTGTATCAAACAGAAGGCTAGTTTTCAACATATTGAAGTTATAGATACAACAACGAAAAGTCTGGATCATTTGCTTACTTTGGAAGCCTTATACATCAGGGATCTAAAACCAGAACTGAACACAAAGGACGAGTTTAGGAACAAAGAATTAATTATCAAGATTTAAGTAAAAATAACAGCAAAAGCATGTGCTCTATTTCCTCTAAAATATTTTATTGTTTTATTGTAATTTAAGGAGTGTTTTTTGTTTTATATTCTCTAAGGACCTCTTGTTTGCTACAGCATTTTGTATAAAGAAGTATCTGTTTACTTGTTGTAAGATTGGAACTGATGATGGACGCAAAGTTCGAAATATATTTTATCTTATCTTATCATGCTGTACATTGCAGTTTTTTATGTTTGATAACAAATATATTGCCTCCATATTGTCCTGTAGCCGCGGTAAGAGTGGTCCTGTCTTTGAAATGCATTGTTCCTTTGGTGATCACCATCACATCAGAGTTGCTTTTTAACTCTTAAAACTGGCAAAGACCTTTAGAAGCTTTATAAAACTCTGCCCAAAAGTGTTTTATTGTTTACAGGATGATTTTGAGTTGAATTGTTGCCTTAGTTTCAAACCTATATTAGGAGGACATTTTTATTTCCAATTCGCGTAATGAGTTCTTAATAAGTGAACGTTTTCATGCTGAGACTAGTATAAATTTTGTCTAACAATTGTATTATTGCGTCGGAATTATCTTTTCTTGTTTATGCATTTTAGGAGCTGTTATAAGGAGATTTTTACTTTAAATAAGCGCAAATTTAAGACATATATACTGAGAGTATTAATTTGTGAGAAACACAAGAACAAAATATTTGATTGTTTGGTGGTAGCCTCAAGTAGAAGTTAATATCTTACAATATGCCTGACCATCCGAGGCTTTATGGAGTCAGTATTGACCAATTACCTGGTTGACAACAGAGACTAAATACACTAAGAGAAGGCGAGATCTCCTCTCAAAAAGTCATAACGTACAAGAACTCATGTCTGTATTCAAGCACAAACAATTAGGACCACTCGTCTCCACACGAGTTACTCTGAAAATTGTACTTCACCCCTTGAGCCCCACTCCACTACATCCTTTTGGGATTTATAGCTCAGGTGGTCACAAGTAGAACAGTAACTTGTTTATTACACAAGATGTCTAATTGTGTCCTGGGACTAAGCTTTCAGCTTGTATTTTGCTGATGAAGCTCAACAAAATATGGTTCAAAAAATATTCAATCTCCTCCCTCCTACACAAGAACCTCAGTACGAGGCTATTGAAAAAGCGAGCGATAAACAAGCAGTTGAAACACATGGTACTTGGAAATATGGATGACAACGAAGATAAAGCTAAGCCACTTGTTTACTTCAACGACCGACGTGTTCTGTCTGAACTTGTATCACCACAAGAGGCTTATCATTTTGTGTCACCAGGAGAGGTAATCACTGATGACGTAGGGTTTATGAGGTAAAGAAATCTTGTCGGCTGATTATACATACAGCATTTCTTATATTCGCTTAGGAAGTTAGGGTTTGGGCAGGTCCGTGTAGCTGTATCAGAAAGTGCATACTCTGGCAACCTAGGACTATGTGGAGGTCGAGAGGCCGTGCACTGAAAGATCTGGCAAATGAATAGTTACAACTACCACTAGGATTTGCAGATTCAGTGGCACATTTGGTCTCCTCAACGGACGAGAAGGCTCCGGGTGACGTTTTGCATGGGCCAGCACGCCACGCAGGACCCAGCCATATATAAAAATGTAGCTTTTTCACGCGCAGTATAGTAGTTGGTTAAAAAGTATTTCTGTACAGAGGAGCTTGCAGTCGCGACGTCAAAAAACGTATGGGATCCAAACAGGCACATGTGGACAGTGTCAACACTGGACATGTAATTCACTGTGTGTCATTGACGATTATTTTGTTTAGTATTAAGACATTACACACGTATGAAATCAAGTTAGATCTCATAAGAATTACAGCAGCGTTTTACACAAGACGAACAAATTTAGTTTTCTACGTTAAAATCATCAGAGTGTTCGTAAATCCACAAGCTATGCATTTATTTGTTTAAAGTTTGGCAACTGTATCCACAGTATTAGTTATGATGCTATTTTACAACTTCTTTGAGTATAAAGTAATGAAAAGGATATATACTGTATGCTGTATGATATTCAAATACATAGACTGGGCAAAATTAATTTCATTATGAATTACAATTTTACATTAAAATGATTTGAAATGTTACTGTAGACAGACAGTAACATCACTTTATTAGAATACTATCGTCGAGGAAGATTTAATATGTGTATTTAACTTTTTACAGAGGACCAGAGTTGGCTTTGTGCGAATAATGTCCTTGGATGATGTAAATAATTACATGAACTCCATAATTTCCGCTCTGCCTGCACTAACCTATTTCGGGTACTCACTGGAGACTGATTACACACACTATTCAACTGTACTTTGCTAAGATTGTCAAAATTTGATAAATTCATCATTTTGGATGAGATAAGATGAGAATTATCTAGAAATATGTTCTTAATGTTAATTTTCTACGTATAAAGTTAGGCTGTGTTTACCATTTTCATGAATTGTGACCTTAACTTGATCAACATCTTACCTGAGGATCCAAAGGAGTTGCTAGAATGTCAGTTTATTGGTTTGGGTATCAGATATTGATATTCTATTCATTTTAATTTCTTTTGTACCCTAGAGGGCATGGAACATATGTTGATGAAAAACAACTTTGTGCATCTGTAGCTGGTGTGGTGGAGAGAGTCAACAAATTAGTATCTGTTAGACCTTTTAAATCCAGGTATGTATCTGCAAATAACAAATTACTTGCTTGTACTTTGGTTATTCATTGAGTATATGTCAAAATTTTATGCTCTTGATTTAGAAGTTATATTTTTACATTGATAATACTATTGAAATATTCTACTTATTTCCCTTGTTACAACTCTGCAAAACCAACAAACAAGCCAAGAAAACCCAACCCAAAAAAGAAATAAAGTGGTTATTGTTTAACAGATAGTTTGTATTAATTGATGAGATGAAAAGGCAAAGCTGAAAATGACCAGGATTACATGATACCTATTTTTGTTGGAGGCATTTATGTCATTGCATCTATAGAGCATATTGATACGTACACAGCACATCAAATCCTATTTTAGGTATAGTGGTGAAGTTGGTGATGTAGTTGTTGGACGAATAACAGAGGTATGTCGTACTATAATATTTTATTTCTACATTTCAACAGTGGTAGAAACTAATAGATTACGACATGTTTGAAGTATCATACAAAATTACACAAAAATTGCGCAAAAATGTCTGGATATAACAAACTAGCAGCTTGATTATGAGCTTTAATGATTTAATTATTAATGCACTTTGCACACAAGATGCACATAACTACTAAACCTCGTAACATACCTGTTTTAGTACTCTTCTTACTATATTCACTTTGATAATACAAAGATTTTTGCTGAGATAACCAACATTTAGTTGACGAGCAAAACTATTCATGTTGTCAGTGATTGGTAAGCTGGATAACATACAAGTCTTAAGTCTGCATAAGCGTTTGGTATTCTTCACATTTTGTCCGTGACAATCAAGTTTTTGCCAGATGATTTTTCCATACAGGCTAATATCTGCACAACTGACACCCAAGTTTCTTAAAAATCTATATAAGGAGATAAAATGAGATTATTGTGTGGTTTAGTGAATTTTTTTAGTAAGCCTCTGATTAGCATCCACCTCCCACCAATGTCCACTTGACCTTGGAGCTATGAGTGGCTCCTCTTAGAGGTTCAACTGTGTTGCAAATCAATCATATACTTAAACACATTTTAATTGAACACTTGCCTCTTATTTATTAACTTATGGACAAAACATAACTGGACAATTTAACAAGTGAAAGTCATTCAAAGTCATTCTGTCAAGATTTTGAAATTTGCTTTTTATGAATCAAAGGTGCATGTGCCTTTGTTAGGTACCATCTAAAACTGTAATGTCATGTTTAAAGCATATGCCCCTCAACAAGGTTGAAAAAAGTTTTCAGAATGTTTATTATTATTCCAAAACAACCAGCAGTAATACTAATCACATGTCATTTTTATTGTTTCATGTTTAAAGGTTGCAACAAGAAGGTGGTATGTTGACACATATTCCAAACAAGACTCGGTTTTGTTGCTGTCATCTGTCAATTTACCTGGTGGAGAATTGGTATGAAATCACGAATAAGTATATATTGTAGCATATTTTTAGACTTAGGCTCTGTCTGTAATATATCTTATTTTGATTTGTAAATAATTATCATGTCTGACAATAGCATGTAAAGTTATTTTTATGTGTATATTAATTGAAATGTTTGACGGACACCTAGAGCTATTATATGGTCAAAGGTCTGGCAATAACAACAACAACAACTGGTCAAAGGTAAAAGTATTTGGTCATTCATTTTCATTTTTGCCAAGGATTGTTTTAAGTTTAGTTCTCAAAACTAGTATGATTGCTTCAACTGCTAAGATATTGTGTTGGAACTGTAACCAGATTTTCTTCCAGACACCTCCCAGTTACCTTTTTCCAATTCAATTGAAACTCATAAATTTCACATAGCCTCCCTAATAGAAGTTGGTTGTTTAGAGCATGATCACCTTGCTGGCCAAAAATTATTGCATTTATCTGCATTTACATATCCGTAAAACATTGATTCTGTCTGTCTTTTATTTGGATAACACCAATTAAGAACTGTATATTTTATTTTTTGAATGGGTTACTACATTCCAGATACCATGTTGTTACCTTGTTATGTATTTGTAATTTATCATAAAGTTCTATCTACTGAGAAACAAGTCATTGTTAAGGATGGTGCATATTCATTTTGTGTTAAACATGGAAATAGGATATTGTATTGATTTAAATGTAATGCTGTGACAAGCTTTGTAGTACTTATAAATCAAAGACACGGCATTTATGAGATAGACAATCTGTTTTTTGAACAAATGCTCTTTTTGGTTACACAAATTTACCAATTTACCAATTTACCACTTGACTATGAATCTAATATCTAAGCATTGTATCAAATTCTAGGCATTGTGTATCCAGCAATCTTGCAAAGGAGCCCTGCTTTTATTGGATTCAAACTTCTTATGGTGACCATGAATATTAGCCCCTTAAGTGATTTTATTCATAGTACTTTTAGGCCTCTAGTGTCTTAGATATGCCCTTCTACACAGCCTGATATAAACTACTCTATCATAACAAAATGCTTCATGCTTATGTGGGGTGGAGGCTATGAATTAGCTACAGAACGTATTGCACAGTACCTATTTTTTATCATTCCAATCAATAATCCATACAATATTGGTTTGGTTTGTTTGTGTGTCAGGTTTTCTGTATCTTCTAGGGAGTTCTTTGACTTTGTATGTATACAAATCTATTTCATTCTATAGTTTTAGTATTTTCGTGTATGTGTTTTCGATCTAAAGTATAAATTACTTTACATCTCTAGAGAAGAAGATCAGCAAAGGATGAGCTGTTAATGAGGGAATACTTGAATGAAGGGGATCTCATCACTGTATCCTTATGCTAAAATGTTTTCCTTACAAGAAGGAAAATTGTAATTCACATGTGGGTTATTGCATATTTCATTTGACAGAGCGGTATAGGGAAATACTAGTAATGAGATATGATGCAGATGATGAAGGTAGCAATTATGAAATAGTACACGGAGCATGCTTATGTTTGTTTGTCAGTTTGTTTGTCTATCTATTGGATCGATTCATCTTTATCTATTTCTATATTCATATATGTCTATATGATTTTGGATTGGCTTTAATTTGATTTTTGTTGACTTTCAAGTGTAAGGGTTGTGAGTTCATTTGCTCTCAGACCTCTCTTGTTACAGTTTTTGTCCTATTCCATGAGTGTACGAAGTATATTTTATTTCAAATATTGCATGAATGTCTAATGGCGACAACATGTTAAAGTATATTCCTTAACAGTATGTAAAGGCTGAAGTTCAGTCAGTGTTTACTGACGGGTCCTTGTCATTGCACACTAGAAGTTTAAAGTATGGTAAAGTAAGAGTCTCTTTTGGAGATTGTTTCCTCAAAATGTAAATTTGACAAGAATTTGGTCTATATGTATTGCTCCCTAGCTTGTTTCATTACAAGCACCTTGTCATTTTACTATGACTGACTGACCTCCCACATAGGTAGTTAAGAATGTGTGCGAGAGAGGAGTGGATGGGGTGCATTATTTTTTATTAAGAGTAGCAATTTATATAATTGTTTTAGGTAATTTTTTAGCTGTCCTCAAGGCGAGCCCATTTGAATGTAATTGCCTCACTTTCATTAACAATTTTAATTTTGGATTACATATTTCGTCCGTTATTTTGGGATTAGAGTAATGTACCGACATTTGAATCGCGCTTTATTTGAAAAAAATGTTTCTAAAACAGGAACTTAAAGGGCTGAGCAGATTAAGTCTTCTGTTGGTACAGGATGACTCAAATCGAGTAAACTGAATGCTGGTTAAAAGTGGGAGTCAGAAATGATATTGTAATAATTTGCTAGCTGTGGCATATCGAAAAATAGAGGTAATCATAGAACTCATGGCTGTTAAATGTGGGAACATAGCATAAGAACTGAGTGAGCATGCGCAAGCATTATCTTGACACAGTACAGCGTTTATGTGGAACTGTTTGACAGCGTCATTGACTTGGAAGATGTCAGAATATCCTTATTCACATGTTTTCAGTAGAGAGGTTGCTGTTTAAAGCAACACAGATTCAGGCTAGATTTGAGCAATTGAAAGTTTTAAATGTGAGGCTCTGTGAGTTACAAGAGTATGAAGACCTTGAATAAACATAAAAGGGAATCTCTTACATTGTTTATTATGAAGTATTTGTTGAGGTTTTAAACAAGCAGCCACACAATGACACGTTTTTGCGACACGGGCCAAATGACTTAGAAACTTTCAAGCATTTATATTGAGCTGTTTACATCAGTAGGAAGGACTGCAGGTATGCAGCTGGAAAAACGTGGTTCGAAGCTTAGGTGAGCATAACTAGAAATTTGATCCCTCGCTCAAGACCTCCCTGTCTGCTGTTATATGTAGCTTTAAAGTCCTCTACTTGCAACATTTTTTATGCTTAGCTCCCTCAAGGTGCCTTTATTAAAGTACCTCCAACACTGATCAAACGTTGCAAAACGCATTATCACAATCTGCCTTGTGGTGCTACTGTTATTCTTGGAAACAATGGGTATATTTGGATTGGTGCCTTGATGTCTCCAGAAAGTGATCTGTCCTTAAGGAATGCTGATAATAAACTTCAGGTAAGAATATCTATATATACAAGTTAGGTTCAGACTTAATAACAATGTATAACAATGCATGCCGTTGGGCTAGTATATAGTGAATAGGATTTAACCATTTGGAGTATACTACTCCCTGGTAGAGGACAGCGATTCATTTGGGAATATTCTCTTTTATTAAGCTATTGAGAACTGTTGAGGGATATATAGTCTCAGGTAACTCGATTTTGCTATAGTTAATTTTGTTAGTTTTCCGAGGTACTGGCTTATTTTTCGTTTCCTCTACGCTTCTATGTCGTTTACTTATGAAACATTAATCCTCCCACTATTTCTCGTAAAGTGCAAACAGTTTTATCTCAGATGCCCGCCGTCAGTGCATGGACTTTAACTACCTTCAGTTTCTGTATAGTTTATGTTTTCAGTCACTATCCTACCTGCCCCTCGGTAGCGTTTATTTGAAAGCTGATTAGTATAATTTGTTTTGTTAACCTTTCTGTTGACGCCTTTGAATTCTCCAATTCATATTTTGAAATTGCAAATCGACAGATATCAGAAACTTATTTGATTAATGATATCTAAATTTTAAATTTGAAATATGTCAAACCAACCTTTGCATTTAAGGCAGTCAGCGAAATTTCCTTGTACATGGCAGGCTGATCAAACTTTTGGAAGTGGCCATTCTTTATCCTTTCCATTGGGATGCGTGGGATGAGATTTGTGTCTTTCCATATGTGAGCAAGCTTCTTAGAAAAGTAAAACGAAATAATGCGTTTATAAGCAGACTGCGTAGAGAATGTCAAGTGAAGGTAGCATATCATCTTGCTTAGAATTTTTAAGTAAAGAATGGTATTTCCTCATTGCCCACCATTTCTAGCTTTCTTCCTACAACCTGTCTGTAAAATAGAAGCTGAAATTACTCAAAATATGCGGTTCACATTTTTCCTCTCGTCTGTGAGGAAGTTTCAGAGAACATCAGCTTTCCCTGAATTTAACCTTGGTCTCTTTGTAAGTACGATTATAATTTTTATTCTACATCCATTACTTTCACAAAGAATCTTTTAAAAACGACTAATTAACCTTAAAACTAGTGATATGGCTTGCGCAATGTAGCTACCATTACTTATATTAGCCTTTTTGATTCCATGCTGTCATGGAATTGCCGTTAATCGCAAAGCAAAAATAAACACGCCGATTTCTTTGCCAGGATGGACAAGGAAAAAACCCATGTGCTAATTGGAATCAGACACAGGAGGGAATCTCCAAATACTTATCCTTAATTGATATCCCTTCATAGCCTGATTTCAGACCACGACATAAATCTGGTCGGGGATCGGTTGGGGAATCTTCGTCATCCATTGTCGTATTGGGAAATAAAAGAAAATGAATAACCACATCTGGTGGCCTTTGCTAAAATATATTTGTAACCTCCTTCTGGTACAGCCCCCCAAATTGGCCGAACACCACGAAAACATGGAGACTTTGAAAGCCAATCGAACGGAGATTTGCAAATTTCTCTAGCAATATTTTTGTGGAACTTGAAAATCGCCTCTAAAATTTGGGACATTGCGCTTAAAACATACTTAAAAACTTTCCTTTTGACACTTTTCATCATGGATAAGGACGAGAATCTTCGGATAATTGGCACAGCTAGACCGTCCTACCATCTAAGTGTATTGGAGTCTGTCTACGTTAAAACAAGAAAACCAGTATTCTGTAGACAGAAAGAGTTTTTTTTCATTTTTGACGCTTTCAAAAATGCCTTGCTTTCCAATTTTCTTTGTCTTTTTTCTTTCTTCTTTATAATTGACTAGTTTCCATCCATCTTTCGTATAAAAGGTTGCCATATATCCACACTTTCCAAACTGACGATGTATCCTCTGAAGAGTGTCAAACGAAAAATGCTTTTAAGTATGTTTTTGGCGCAATGTCGCAAATTTTAAAGGCAAATTTCTAGTAGCAGAACTGACTAATAGAATTAAGAAGAAAGAAGTGTGCAGTAAATAAAAATCAGAGTAAGTCGGAATTATGCGAAGTCGTTGAAGAGATCTGTGAAAGAGACCATAGAACTGTGCATGGAAAGGAGTATTGGTGCCAGAGGATTGAGAATTGATTTAGATAACGAAATAATATGTGATTCGTTGAATGGCAAAGTGTAGTAGTAAATGGTTACAATCAAGCGCTGAAAGAAATCAAGTAAATTATAGAGGAAGCCATTACAACTCTGCTACGTTTAGGAAATATCTTGTGATTTTGACGGAAGATATTTCTTTTGGATGAAGAAGATTGATAAAGATTGGAAAGAAACATGTAAAGACGGGAATGGAAGTAAAAAGGAGAGAAGCGTATTTCTGAAAGGAACTACGGAGTGAGGCCTACAGGAGGCAAGTCCATAAGTCCATTCGACTCATGCGGAAGACTTTTCCGTGCTTAAACAGCAGACTGTCATTGATTTATTTGCCAACTGTATGCCAGATATCATCTGGCATTCCGAGATTTGCCAGAAATAGTACGTTATGATAAAATAAGAAAATAAATTAAAAAATAAATAAGTAAATAAGTAAATAAATGAATAAATAGAGAAATATAGATTATAGATAAAATGTATTATAAGATGCATTTATTTTTGCTAATAGTTCTAATGGATTTTCACCTTTCCCTCTTATTGCAGGATATGACAGCTTCGGATCGAGAAACTGTTGTTCGATTACGGAACTGCATATTAGCCTTAGCTGAACAACGTGTGATGTTATACGATACAAGTGTTCTTTATGCATATGAAGAATCGCTGAAATATTCGGTAATTTGTTACTTGGCCTTGATATTATACAGTAGTAGATTTTTAGATATAATAGAATAGAAAGATGAGTTGATAGATTGCTGGGTTGACGACTCTCCTGCTGGCACATGTAGAATGTGTTGTGTGTTCCTAAAACCCTCATTTTTGTCAGGCCATTTTTGACTTGCCAATTGCCCGTTTCCGCGTTTCGAGGACTCATGAGTGAGCACAGAGTTTCACATTTACAGCACTTTGTGACTTTATCTGTTATGGTGGTTAACTACATGGCAAATAGTTTCCATACATTTTAGAATGGAAGTTAAGATACAGCCCTAATAAACAATATGTTTGCCTCATGGTTGGCCGTGCATGTTTAGTCAAGTTGTTTGTTGATTGTTTTTACTTTCATGCAGTGGTATTGCACCCAGTGGCGTCGCCAGCCCAAAAAACTGGGGTGGACAAAACATTTGCTCGTCCACGCCCTTTAGACTCTCAGAAAACGTGGGAAAGCCTTTTTAAATATTTTAAATCTATTTCGAAATTTTTGGAAAAGCAACTTTCTCAACAGCATTTTTCGGGCTTTTTTGCAAGAATGAAAATCGAAAAAGTGAAGTACATCAATTATCTATTTACGAGGAAGAAAAAAGCACTGTTAATTTAATGATTTCTGAACGTCAAATTAATCTACTTTTCTTCACAAAGCAAGTTTTCTATTCACAATTATTTTTCGAGGGACTTCGAGAAATTAGAAAATCGACCTCTGGGAAAACTTGGGTGGGCATGTCCACCTCAGTCTAGCCTGTGGCGATACCACTGGTTGCACCGTAAGTGTGAGGTAAGAGCTTTATATTCATGAATATTTTGAGAAGGAAACCCAGAACAAACTAAACTAAAAACAAAATAATCCTGTATTTTCGGATACAAGGTCACAATTATACGGTGGATAAGTTTTAGTTGAATTAAAAAAGAAATTGTAATTTATTTATTGTTAAGGTCGTATCTGTTGACGAATGCTAATCTGTGTTTATTCATAGGACATACTAATAAAAGTTAAATCATATTATTTTGTTTCTACTAACAGAGGTAGTGCTGTAGGAGAATTAGTATTTGATTATCTGTCTCCTATTTGCTGTTTGTGCACTTTTTTGTCGCAGGTTAAGGAAATTTTAAATTCTGATGTGCAAGATGAGATCATTGACAAAACAAGAAAATTGCTAGCTCAACAAGTCTGATCGATGTAACCAAGACCGTAAGGAGTTTGCAACTCAGGGGATAGAAAAATATATGGCCTTTAAGTAGCTTCTGCTACGATACCAATCATGCGTATTGCAGCGCAAAGCCTGCAGCCAAGTCTTCTGAAAGTAAAAGAAAAGGCACATAAACACAATGACCATTTTCATACACGCATTTTTATCTATAGCTACCAATCGCTACGGAACAAGCTTCCTGAACAAGTAGGACATACGAGGTTAATTGTGGATCTTCACTGTTCAAATAACAAATGGGTGGATTGATCACTTGCGGTTGGTTTGCTTTGGATAATAGACAAAGGTTATTCACTTCCGTGTCACTTAATAACGATTCTAGCCACATTTGAGTACCAGGAAAGAGAAATAAATCATGTTACTGGATTTGTAATTGAAGTCGAAATTAAGAGTAGTCAGTGTAAATAATTGGATATATAGCCACTGATGATTTGATTGATCTATGGCATTTCATGTTAAAAATGATTAACTTTAGCGTGCAATGCCACGAGCATTTTTCGAGACTTTAAAAGATGGTTTGCCCCTAATGGCGGACGTTTATCAACATTATAAATGCCAAGTTGAATGTCAACGTTTTGAGCCAAGATTTTAATGTTTAAGAAATTCGATTGACGAGGTCTGTTTGTGAAAACAAACTTAGATGAAAGGTTCCACAAACATCAGTGTCGAGAAGGAGTTCTCTTGGATTATGGTAACAGTTTCGCAATAGTCATGACTTTCCTTAAACTCGAGATGTCTTAAATTAAGTGTAGTTTCGTAATGCCAACAGTGTTGCCTGATTGTGGTGTCAAAAAATCTCAGGAAGCTTTAAAAATCCCATAATGCAGGATTTTGGTAAAAAATATCCAGAGTTTGAAGAAAATGAAAGTTGGCTGTCTGTCTTCCTTTACCTCTTAGTTCATTTTATAAACCAGTAATATTTCGTTCAACCGCGGATGTAATGCTTTCATCAGTTCGACAATTTGTCACCTTCTGTCAATGACCTCACTGACGTATGCCGACAGGCATCCTTCTATGTCGAACTTTGATGCTGAAATCTCTGCTTTTCCTTGGTATTTGTTATAACAATGACTTTACTGGCCATGGATTACACAGCAAATTGTTTAAAGATCATCCCTAGAGGTCTGCCCTATTTCTTTGTACCAACGTCTCCACCCTTTTTCTAACATTGTCTTCTTTGCACATGCCCAAATCATCGCAGTGGACGTTCTCTTATCTTCTCTTGTAGCTTGGTCATTCCTAGTTACTTCCTGATGACCTCGTTCTGTATCGTGTCTTTGCTTTCATGTTCCAATGCAGAACGCTTTCGTCCTCATATCTGCCACTTCAAGCTTTCTTTGCTGTGCTTCTAATCCATATAGAAGTGTTGGTGAAGCTATAATGTTATGCACTCTGTATTTCTCATTGTTATTGGCGTTCTTGCCACATAGAATACCGGTTACTTTAGTTTACTTTTGACGCTGTAGACTGGAAGGGTAAAATTAAGGAAGACATCAAAGGTTTCAAAGGGAAAATTCCTCTCGTAATTTTTTTTAAATTGGCGCAATGCTTAGATATAGTTTGTGCATACACGACCTAGCCTTACAAGTTTCAGGGCTCTCTTTTTGAGATTCTTCAAGCAAATTTTGTTCCTCTTTTCTTCATCTGTGATAATTGCTTTTATGCAGTTTTTCTCTTTTCTTGCAAGAACATGACACCACCCCACAGTATTTGGTGCTTCATCTCTTATTTTATGGTCTTGGCTTGTGAAGAGATTGATCCATTCCAGCTGGTAAAGCTTGTTAAAAAGTTTGGCAAAGATTGTAGCTATAGCAACAATTCCTGTTGTTTTGAAAACAAAAAAGTTTGACGGAAGCCGATTATTTTTGTCATGCAAACTACGTTTACTATTTTGCTGTTCTTATAAAACAACATTGAATGGTGTGGCAGCCAGTATTTGCCCCCGTAGTTTTTTCACGAAAAATAGAGGCTAAAACTAAGGTTTTGTGTCTTATGTATCTGTTATAAACGTCTATAATGTACGTCTAGAACCTTCTAGAAAGCGTTCTGTAAATGTAAACCCTTCTAGAAGCCTTCCCGGTGCTGCTGGAACAATGCTGATGAAATATTTACATGAAGCTTCTAGAAAATTCCACTTATCCTATTTTGTTCTAAAAGCTTTTAGAATAATCTTCTCTATAGTTTTTGTACTGTTCTGGAACGTTATACTGGCTTCTAGATGGACTTCTCAAACCTATATAAGCAGTTGCTTTCAAGGAATTTGATAACTGTGGTTCAAGGTGAATGTAATTGAGCTTTGATAGAATATAGGCTCAGAGAAATTGAATTTTCGCTGGATATTTTGCTACTACCTCTATTAAAAGTGAAATTGAATATCAGTTGGATATTTTTCTGCTGCATTCTTTTAAAGTAAAACTGAGTGTTTCTTGGATATTCCTCTACCTTTGCCAGCAGATGTTTTCAGACTTGTAGTTCAGACAGCTAAATAGATGGAGTTCTTTTTTCTGCGTTGCAAGAATGTATTCTTGTTCGCAATAATACGTTTTAAGAAACCAGAAAAACCGTCTTTTGTAACGGATTATAAAATATATTTGAAGGTGAAACTTTTCACACAACATCAAAGACAAAAATTTTGATAGAAGGCAGATACGGTCAGTTATGTTTAGAACACTAATATTGATCATCGTTCAAGTTAGAAAGGGAAGATAACACCTCAATGGTTAAGAGTGGCACAGGCTGAAGCTGAAAAGAAACAGCAAAAAACCTACGTGTACGGTCTTGATACGCAGCTATTACATCAGAGCACCCACTGCGATCGCTAGTGTCAGGTGATTGGGCTTGCTGCACACGTACCTACGTGTCAGCTCTGACCCTCGCACCTTAGACATAATCCATGGATTACCGAATTGAAAGAAAACACTGAATATTTATTGCAGTTCATTCTCAGTGAAGACCTTAAACTTTCAATGTTCAACCCCTTGCACTCTATACTGTATTAGTCCCTGTCCTATTATCAAGAATCGTTTTATTTTGGAGCAACACTACAATTACTTTGGGTACATAGAAGATATTTTGGCACGTGATTTGGTTCCGTCAAGGAACAATTTTCTGCTCCTAACAAAATTCACAGTTCTTCGTATTGCGCCTGAGCACATCCTCGAATCCTAGCACCTAATAGTACACAATGGATCAGGCTTAAATAGGCTACAGAGGTACCTACTTCTGGGGCGGGCCCGTTTAAAAGACTTTCCCTTATTAAGACATGTCGATGCAAAACTTGAAGGAGTAATATAAATAACATTTATTTACTAAGGCCTATCTAAGAAAGTGATGGAATATACTGAAAAATATACAGTTGAAATCTGCCGCTTATAATATACAGTTCTAGAAAACCCTGTATCTATGTTTTGACTCCAATAAACAGTTCGTAAGCTGGCAAAAGACATCGTTTTGGATGAGTTACATGATTACTTTATGACTAAAGAATCTTCAATTAAGTCGCAATAGTCGCGCCTGCAAAAATGAGTGCTATACCGACACAATTAATTGTAAACAAAAAACCCTTAGGGTGCAAAACTGTTTTCAAGTCTGTTATTTCATCTTTTAAATCATTTTTTGATGTTTGACAACTGACACAAATCAGTCCTACTAATACGTAGACTCTATTGGATCAAGAAAGCTTGCCATCTTACAGACTTCTAGAAACAGCTAAACACTAGGAAATGCCTTTGTCTTAAAGAACCTCCACACGGTAACAACTTAGATAAGATACAGACCCAATGCAGTACATGGTGCTTAGTTTAATTCTCCTGCTTTGGAACTATGGCGTAGTAACTTGTACATGATGATGCGCAGCCCAGAAGTATTTAGCGTTTAGAGTTGAAGAAATCAAAGCAGAAGCTCAGTTGGGATTCTGCGAGAGTTGTCAGTTTGGAAAACAGACAGGAGATCTATTGCCGAAAGAAGGAGCTAAAACCAAAGGTGTCTCGGAGCTTCTTTACAGTGATCTGTGTAATCCATTGTCAGTTAAATCATGGAGAGGCTCAAAGTAAGCCTTGATGTAGAGAAGTATTTTCATTTAGCAGAAGAACAAAGTTCTCCATTTGTTTAAGGAATTTGTGGCGGAAATAGAGAGAGCAACAGGGCAGTCATTTAAGGCACATAGTAGTGGTAATTGTAGGGAGTATGTGAATCAGACCTCCGAGAACGTCCTGAAAGAGAGAGGAGTGTAGCTTCAGTTGACAGCATCATATACTCCAAAACAGAATGGCGAGACAGAGGGGGTCAACAGGGTATGACAAGAGTCAGACATTTGTATTCTAAAATATGCTGGACTAGAAAAGATGTTCTGAGGTTGTCAAAACAGCTGGTTTTGTACAGGCATTGACTGGCAAGACATTTTATGAAGCAATGTTCAGCAGGGGACCAAATGTATCATGTTTAAATGTGTTGAGTTGTTATGTATATGCGCAAATCTCAAAGCAGAAAGGCAAAATTCAATCCAAAAAGTAGAAAATTATGTTTTCTCGAATTTGAGAAGAATAGGAAAGCTCATCGTCTCTCGGATGTGAACAAAGCCAACGTAGTGATAGATCGAGAAGTGAAATTAAATGAACGTAGGTTTAGTGCAACAAACGCCTGAGAAAACTATGTACTGAAGTCGAAACATCGCTGGTGAATTTGACATTTGATAATAAGATTGACATAGTCGCTGAAGACGTGGATAAAGCCGTGCCCGAGCCCCAACAAAAGACATGCAAAAAGCAACAGAGCCTAGTCAAATGTTGGAGAAAACAAACGTGAAGAACCTGTAGCAACTCGACTAGTAAGAAATCTACACCCAGCTACAAAGTAATACATTCTTTGTTGTTTTTTTCTGGACTAACTCTTTGGCTACTGCTTTATACACATATTATCCGTATGCTATTTTTGTACTGGCCTGGTTTTGAAGCTGTGGTTAAATTCCTTTGCCAGGATCTTTTTGATTCTGTCTGCTCTTGGCACGTTGCAGAATATATCACACAAAATTTTAAAGCATTACCTACACTAAAACAGAGTACAAAGAGAGTACTGAACATTAAACGGTCAGGTCTAAAATCATGTGATTTGAAGGATATTTTAGTGTCCACGTAATCAGAAGGGTTTATTAATGTCAGTCCTCACATGGTAATAGATAAGGAAGTAAAATGACATTTTTTGAAACTTAATGACTCATGCCCTTTGTAATACTCTAGTCAGGCGTCGAGGGAAGAATGGCATACTTAAACTACCAAAACGTACTTTCAAATTGTGCCCAAGAAATGGCCTATTTTTCGTGCTGTTTTCGCTCGATTTTCGCTGTGAAAAGGCCGAAATAAGTCGAGTAGAATTTGATCTTGATAAAGCAAGTTCGGTCGAGGGGATTAAATTTCTTTTCGTCCGGGGTTTTATCGGGTCAAGCCAAGTGTAAGTTAGCAAAGTTTCAAAATCCAAGTGAAAGGTAGAGACAAAAAGCTAACCAACTCTGGACTCAACATGTCTCAAATTTTCACACCAAAATATGACAAAAAAATGGAGTGAAACCTCAAGAGTTCGCACAGATATCGAGCTTGATTTATGTGCAAGCGCGCAATTACTATTCCGTGGTTAGTTGTTCTTCTATTGAATATATTGCAAGCTTGGAATTACAAAAGGGACATCCCCTCTTGGAGCCACTGATATGGTTCCTCGTACATTATGATTGGTCAGTTATAACTGCTATGCAATCACAACTTTAAATCTGACACTATCTGATATCTATCTACTCCTTGTCATAGCGTGGTTTGTCATAGAATGGTTTGTTCGACTTCATCATAAATTTCGTGCAAAGTGGGAGAATTTTCATTTTCCGATAGTGACATGGAGATGTTTACCGAACAGCGAACAGAATTAAAGCGGGGATGGCTTAGTGCCTGTCTGCAAAATAGAAGCATGTTTCGAAAGCATTGGAAGAGGAGTTACTACCTTTTTTGCGAAATAAAGACTGTGAAAGAAAGATTGTTACATTTATTCTACTTCAAGGATAAATCCCGATACAAAGCAAAGCAACTTCCCAGAGGTAAGTCGACCTCAGCCTCTCACTTAGTTTAAACCTAAGTTGCTAAACATTTTTAAGTCTCGTTTTATGTCCTAGAGCATGACGCTAAAACGTTTGTATAGGTTTATGGTATCAGCAAGTGACGTAAAGTATTCTTATTTAATGCATATCTTCGATTATACCCGCAGTCAATATTTACTGCTTGAAACAGTTCACAGCACTGCAGATTACGTCATTTCTAGAACGGGATTAGCTCTCAGGTTTCAGAACAGCTGAAAGGAATTCAAAGAATGGCATAGCACAAGGTGCAGTGAAGCCCGTCCGATTTAATAATAAGATCATTATCAACAAATAGCAGAATAGTCAAATGTTATGTTCGCTATCCGAGAACTTTGGATCATATCCTCTCTAGGTTCGTTTTCTTGCCACGGTCCTGGTAATATTGCTATCTGACCGTTCCCTTGTGCAATGATATTGAATATTTTCCAAGGTAACATTGGTTATAACATAGGGTTAATAACATCGATTGAGAGAAATTAACTTCGGACAATGATAATGTCATTAGCCGTGTGCGGTGAAGCAGTTTAGTCTATCAGTGCTTAACCTGGAGCACGGATGTCGTCAGAGAAATATGACCGAAAACTTAATCAGATGCAACATCCGATGAAAAAGAAGTCAGCTAGTCTCTATTTCCTAAAGTACGATTAATGTTACTTGGAAAAATATTTAGGTACAAGAATAGGTCGAAGCGAGTTGATTGATGAAATATTGTTGACTGGTATCTTTCGAGGTTTAATCCACAGCTAGGAACTGTATCTGGCTCTAGTACATTTTGATACCAAAACAAGGTACTTTAGGCGTGTAGTTACCTTTCTTAAACTAGAAAGAAACAGATAAATTGGCTTAAGTTCCGGTTGAACTACTGTGTGTACCGCTTATTCCTCACAACCAGCTAACGCTCAATTCACACGACTTCAAAGTCAGACTTGCATCCTCACTTGTGACGAAAGTGTTTTCAGAGGACTACGGCATTTAAATTATTAGCTTCTACTCTTTACAGTACCACCTGGCGAAGCACATGATGTCCAGACCATACTCCGATGAATCGAATCTTCCTTTGTGAATATGCTAGCTAACTTAGCAGCTGATTTGCCTTCAATGTTATGACGACTATTCTGCAACTAGTATTTCTCCTCTTCACGATTATGCCTGCTGGTGCAGCAACCCGTTCTGTTCCTACTTCATAAGCGATGAGAAATGGAGGGGATAGGACATTTTCGGAGAAATTCCGGAAGACGAGAACGTAAATGAGTACTGTATATAAGAAGGAGAACAGAAATTTGTTTAGTAATCATGTATATTCGTTACTCTGCAAAGGTAACCATGCGGAGCAGGCTACGTGAGCCTTAGTAAGCAGAAACGACGAAGCAATCCTAAAATGATCGTGGCACAGTGCACTATGAGCTAATCCTATTACGTAAGCCTTTGGTAGGTAATTTTTGGATAATTGTAAGTGACAATACCAAGTAATGATGTGCAACGACAACACATTTCAGGGGATTACGGATAACTGAAATGCGTAGTGTATGAAATTCTGCACGCACATCGTTATAAAGTTTGGCTAGTTATGTCGTATAAATATGTCTGTTGCAGTCTAACTGTACTAAGACGTTCAAAACCTTGCGCTCGCCTCACTATGTAAAATTTTACAACAAAGGCACCTAATATCGACTTGAGTGCTCTACACCTTCGACCAAACAATATATAACCCAAGCACAACATGCACTGTAAGACCACAAAATGCAAGAAATGAACTGGTGCTCTAAGTGTTGCCAAAATTCACAATTTGTAGAAATTTGATCCAAGCGATGGAGAATAGGAATGCAAAGAAATCAAAATATCTCCATAATCCTTAAAAAATCCCAGAAGGTGACGTTGCCGACCTTCACCGAAACGTTTTCGCGTGATCCAGATTGTTACAATCATGCTTGTGACAATTACGTATTGTAAAACGTACCACAGTTCAGTAGTAATAATAACAGTTAAATGCGTGCATGTCGGATGAAGACCGTCTCAAGATTTTGGCAGCTCATTAGAAGCGAACAAGACCTTGTTAGGCAGTTTGCTATAAAACTTAGAAAACATAGACTGTATTTCTAAATTTTTATTTTATCAAGGATCATCGTCCCAGATGGATATAATAGAAGAAGATATACTGTAGCTACAAATGTGTAATTCTGTCAGATAAAACTGTTTTGTTCAAGAGTTTGATGACGAAAAAGTGCCATTTTGTGGAAGATTTTTCAGCTTTGTCTAACAAAAAAGTAGTCTGCACTAAGCACCTGCAATATTAGAGGTTGCTTATCCTACTAACTCCCTCTAACCCCTGTGCTCACTACATATGTCATTTCCACATTATCGTCAGTTTATTATTTAGCACAGCACCTGGTTACTTATACATCGTGACCACCACTTGTCGACCGATTTGGCAATGTGTTGTAATTACTAGTACGAAGAGCAGCATTTAGAATGATACAGTTACGAAAATGAATTTATTTGTATGTTTACTTATAAGGAAACAACAATTGCAGATCGCAATTTTCGGTCTTTTTGTTACTTATTTTACTTACGATTACTTCTCAATTTATTTTTAAAGGCTATATCGACATAACCCAGGCGAAATCGATCGGAATCGGTAGGCAAAACATTAATGGTCGTCGACATATTATCCAAATTGAAGTTCCTGGGGGAACATATTATTTGTCGTCATCTAACTGTGAGGACATGTTCACGTGGAATCTTGTTCTGAGGTCACACGCATTTAACGACAATTCAACAGTAAGTAACCAGTTTTATATTTTAAACATACAGATGTTGCAAAACCAATCCACAGAGCACTGAATAACTCCACAGGAGCTCCAAGCATAGTACAGGAAAATATCCACCAATGTCATGTTTCAAACTATATTAAAAATTAATCACTAGTAAGTTCCCTGATCAACTACAGTTCACCAATGCAGTATCCTTTTTATATCTACAAACTTTACAAGAAGATTCTAGAATATTTCGTAATAGCAATAATTGCTCTAAAACTGCTATCTAATGCTGAATCATTCGTTTCAGTTAATCTCTATCATCGCATTACGTCTACACAACTATAACAAGTCCTTATTCGTTGCTCTTAGAATGCACACACATTGTCTCTGTATGATACATGATACACATGCCACTGCGGTGGCAGACGATGGCGTCTTACAATTTTAGACACAGGCAATCAGCTGGAAATCAGGGCGATGTACCTGGGGTAACTGTTGCAGCCACCTTTTTTGCAGGATGATTGCACACCTTTGTGCTTTTCCCAATGATTATTACTTGCAAAGTATGATTTGATTTGCCAAATGCTTAGATGGCTCAATGCAGGCTGCAGTCAGTTACGTCACTAGCGTTTAACGTGTTTGTGCCTTTACATCGCTTTTTGTATTCCTGCAATGTTCTGGTTAAGGTCCAGTTGTGATAAAATTGACTTCCATGATCCTGAGTGGAATCAAGTATTGCAAGTAGACCTTCGCCTGCTTTCCTAGTTCTCCTTCTAGGATGCTGATAAGGTCGAATTATTGGGTAAAAGAAGCAATAATTCATACTTAGAATTTCGTGGAGTACATAAACCTATCCACGTTAGGAATGAGGTGCTTTCATCTTGCTGCTAATGTTATAGCATTGAAGAAAGAAAATGTAATCCAAACATATCAATAACAAAGACACTCTGGTTAGTTTTCTGTCACGGGTTACGTTTTACTATTTGGACATCTTGAAGGTGACATCAGCGTTGCCGTCATCGTCAGCTTGATCAATCCAGCTACAGTAACACTATTCAAGTATAAAAGGTTGCAGTTTCGTCTTGCCTGAGTAGCTTTATAGCCTTAACAAACTTGACATGACGAACTGTAACAAAAGAAATTTGTGTAAAACGCCAATTTCTTCAAAAGCTGCGAACTTTTTCTTAAACTCTTTAAGATGTTCTTGGTGTTATGAATAGTTTGCATCGTGTCCGTTTATTGACAAAGTCGTCAATAAGTCAAAGTAGGTAAGCATCCCACCGCGTAAATGAATTAAAAGTCTGGGAATAGTGGAAACAGATCCTTTACTTGAGACATAAAAACCTTGTCACGTACGAACAGGACTTGTGCACGTCACTTAATCAAGCTTTCTGCGAGCAAGTAAGAGAATTGACGTTGAATTGATCCCGGTGGGCTCTCTCTCTCTCTCTCTCTCGATGCAACTATTGTAGTACGTCTCACTCATGATTGATTACGTATACATGGCGTAATAGTTTAATCTCATGAACGTTTCAATAGGAACTTGATTTTATAATGCCAAGTCCACTTTTGTAAGATTACTGGAGCATTACTGTATCTCATACTCGATGTTGTGTATTATCAAATAACTGTAAAATATCAGCTAATTGTAAAGTTTGCAGATCAGTAATGTGTTAAGGGATCATTGACCACTGTTTTGATGTATTCGACATCGACACTTGTAAACGACCTACTTGCTAAAACTTTTGTTTTATTTTTTATCTTAGATACCACTATTGGGATTAAGGTAAGATAATTTTAATTATTCATGACAAGAAAGTGTTGTTGAATTAGTATGCAGTAAATAAAATACAAATGTTGTAGCTTTGTTGAATTATGAGATTCGAACAATCCATACGCGAGTTTGAAGTACGACCTTTAAGATCAAAAGCTCACGAGTGGATTATTTTCTTTTCAAAAGGATGGATTAATTTCAAACATTTTGCTAATTTTACATCTTTATTTATATTGTGTACTGAAGGTAGAATTGCATCTAACCTTGTCATATTGTGAGCGGCAAGAGTCAGTTGGGTTACAAATTTGAAAAATATGGGTTGCAGATTAACAGGCTCGTAACTCTACGGTAGGGAGGATATTGTGATTAGCAGACAAGAAGAAACAAGACACTATTATCGTGACTCAGATTTATACATTAAGTGTTAGGATCATTTCAGATTGTACAGTAAGGTACATATATTGATATACTACGACAATAGTAGTAGATAAATTTATCAGTAGCAAGATTAAGAAATAAATGGCAAGTCGTAAAATTAAATAAAAAGATTAATTAACAAGGACCGCAGAGCGTAATTTTTATTAGAGGGACTAGGTGAAGATAATCTAAGCAAATCAGCAGGGCAACTGGGTTCCATAAGGTGTTATTGGAGAGGCCCCCTAGCCTTTTGGCTCAGCCTTTAAAGTATACTGTCCAATACAAAATTCATTCCTGCTTAAATACATAAATCTAAACTCAAACAACTAACACTTGGCAATATACTATATGTAAAGCAGATTAGTGTTGTGTAATAGTATATTCC
>JANTCA010011658.1:0-27016 GCA_024741275.1 Chironex yamaguchii | reverse complement strand
CAGTGGAGGCGTACTTTCGTGAAGGGGAATCCGACAGCTCTTCCACCCCCATGAGAAGTAGTTCAAGGATTAAGTAAAGTAAGTAAAAGTAAGTAAGCATACAACTGAAAAACGTGACAGCAACTTTGTAACTGGCTGCTTGCTACTTCTAAGCATGCTAAAAAGATGAGCTCCATAATCTGTAGCAGCAACCAAGAGAACTTGGTAGCATATTATCAAAACTTATTTATATCAAAAGACAGCATCCAGAAATTCATGCTTGTTGCTAGTATTACATAATGGCATTAGTGGAATGGCTACATCAATGAATTTTCTTGGAGATTTGGCTAGTGTTAACTCAGTCAGTGACCTGACAGCGTCTGGTTGTTCTTTACTCAACCTTGTCTATAATGCAAAAAGTTACGATATGGAGTTTAAATACACTCAGGCTCTTTATGATCAGAATAGTAATACCTCCAGGGGATGCACTTGCATGTTAAACCTCATCTGAAGGAAGTTCTTTGCAGATGCTACAACTTCTTGTCTTCCTGGATTGCATCCCTGTTTCTCCTAAATGTTGTAACAAATGCATGATTGATTGATCTTCTTTTACTTTGCATAGATTCTTCCTCACTTGTTTCTCCTTCTTTCAAAGGATTTTTCTTCCTTCCCTCCTAAAATATAAATTCAAAAATAAATTTGCTGGCCCTTAATAACAGTAATAATTACTTATAATACTCATTTAATGTGAGTTTGCTTGTTTTATCATGACAAAGAGCAGCAGATAAGATGACTAGTGTGAAGACAATATGTTCATCAAGCAAATATGTTTTTCTATACTATTAAAGTAAGGGATAATGGTTTAGCTTATGTCCAGTATCGTCTATGATGTCAGACTCTGGACTACTGACATATAAGAAAAGCAAACTTCTATATGGGTAGAAAACCAGAGAAAAACTAAATCAGTAGTTTAAACTGCTAATATTTTGACCTGGCATATAGGGCTTCGTCATGTTTAAGACAAAGGCATACAAGAACAATTTAGCATACTTTGCCAGGAAAACTAAATCATATAAACTAAACCATTCATACATGTTCCATATTTCTAGAAAGCTCTGTTGCTCTGTTGCTTTCTTTCAGAACAGATCTGTTGCAGAGAATTTCTGCCAGGAACTCACTACTGGAATCATCATATATACACTAGTATTCTATATTCTGACTTCTTTGTGCCACCATGTTGTAGCAGTTTAAGCAAACAAGCATAATGTTGCTAAATTAAAATTGTCAGGAAGTTAATTTCCCATCATATCTCAATAAATTCACTAAATTAAGATTGAGCCAATTTTTGGTTTGCATTTTGCAACATTCATTTTGCAACATTGCATTAGTTGTCAGGCTAAGGTATTTGTGAACAGTAAAGGTGAATCTAATAAGAATAATTTATGCTAATCTATGCAAATACCTGGGTAAGGTTGTGTTTACAAAACCTGAAGGTTCTGGAAAGCAATATCTCTGTATCAGCAATAAGATATCAGTTGTGATGATGTTGGGCTTCTGGACTTTTTTCTTACTGTATCTAAAAATAGTACAGATATCAACAATGAAAGCGGTGAGCCATATTTGTAATCCATTTGTTTTTCACACGTTCAAGAAGCATTTGGCAGTTTTGACCTTTTTTATGTCATATTCTCCAGTAGGGGCAATGGTAGTCTTTGTCCAATATGATTGATACAGCCATCTAAATTGTGTAAGGCAGCTTCACAGATTTGAATGGGGTGCTGTTCAAACCATATCTCATGGTGTAGAAGAAAGGTTTTCATTGTAGGCTTGATGTTGTTTAGCTATTTTGTATACAGATGTAACACAGATGGACAATAATATGTAGCAACACCAATCAAATTAGAATTTCATATTTTGAGTTCTGAAACAGATTTCATTGCATCTTCCATAGCCAAGTCTGATCTATGGCATGCACACCAAAAATTCTATGTTGCATGTTGAACATATCCTTCCATTGTTTCCCAAAGACCTGCTGATCTTTCAGTGTTAGTTGACTGCCCATCAGTCGTAACATCAACAAGTTTATCTGTTATTTCCTCTTTTGACATTCTAAGATTTCACAGTGTCTTAAAAGAGACCTTTGGCACCAGGCTCCTCTGCTTCACTTGCAGATAGGAATCTAGTTCCTATTTGTTGTGGATCATCCATAGAGTTCATCCTGAGAAATATAAACTTCTTATTTTGTTCCTTTGTTTCCACAGAACCATCGATTTGTATGGAAAAACAAATGATATCTTCTATCCCTCTAGCAAGAGCGTCCTTTTCAGGTTTTGCTAATATATTCAGCATTTCTGCATAATGCATTGCGTCTCAGCAAAAGTTGGTTGGTGTGGTGAAAATGTCACTGCTTCTTCTTGGCCATACAAGAGGCACCGCCCATAGCCTTCTGGTTAGAAGGAGAATATCTTTTTGTTGCAGGCTGCTTATATTGTTCAAGTATTTGGGATTTGGCATAATTTCTGTAGGATGAATCAAATGTTTATTACACCACAAAGATCAGAACAAATATTACACCCTTCCTCATGCCCTAGTGTTTATCATCATAATCAAGAATATCTGTGAGGCTTTTGCCTTCTAACTGCCACAAGCTCTTTTGAATTAGTTGTGAGGACTGCACGAAAAAGGAATTGTGGTATACTTTTCAGCAATATTATTTGTAAGGTCATGCTTTCTAGCAGCTCTGTGGTACTCTGCATGGACTCATTCTCTTCAAAACATAATACTTGTTTATTCAATTTATTCTGCTAAGAAGAAAGTCTTCATTGTTTCTGTATATTAGATGTCTTTCAAGACATAGTTTAACAGATGGTCTTACCTGATTTACCTAGTCTTTCAGACTACTGTAGGTGCATTTTAAAAAGTATTAAACTTATTTAATATGATACGAAATGTCCCCACTGACCCTTATAATACAATAGCTCTTGCAGTGGCACCATTAAATTCTCTCTTTGATACTTTAAGCATGTATGGCATTATGAACCAAATTGCTTCCCAAGCAGCACTTAGTGTTAGATGTTTAGGAAGCTATAGTTTTTTTCCTCTGTGTTTTCCATTTTTGTCTAGTGAAATGTCTAATATATCCTTGATCTCAACTATATCAATATTTTTAACAACAATTACTCACTTGGTAGTGATGTAACTAATTACATGGTTGCAAATATTATTCCTTTACCCATCATTTGAATCCCTGTGATTTTTTACAACACTCCACTGTTGGCACACTATCCTTCAGGGGAGCTCAGTGTTACTTTTGAAATGTTTGTATGGTTTTTCGTTGGTCAAGGATTTTACTACTCAGAAGCATATTAAGCAAAGTCTAGAGGTTTTTGACAGGAAGTGAATCTTTTAAATCCCTTTTAAAACATAGAAAATTGGTGGTAAAAAGGAACAGTTTCTTTGCTGTAAAATTATTTGAATAAAATTTTGGCATGCCATTGCAAGTTCATTTTAAGTCATTACATTTTCCCCATGACAACACTTTATGGCAAGATCACCAATCATTATTTTCTCGTCTATAACACTGGCTACATCATCTTTGCTTCCTTTCCCATTCCAGTTTAAGAGTAATTAAGAATTTTGTCTCTTGAGTAAGTTCATTTTTGGTAGTGGCTTTCTTTCTTGGGCTTTTCTCGATGTCATCTTGTAGGTTGTTTTTAATGATTCATAATCCCAGGTAGTAGAAACTATGGTTTTGTATAACCCTAAGATCAATTTGAAAAATGCCATATTTTTAGGAAATTTTATCACTGTACAATTATTCTTCGAAAATGCAAAAAACGAAATTGACGCTGAATGTAAAAAGGACTGTGTGTAAAAAGGCGGGAAAGCTGAGATGTTGAATCCTTTTATGACATTGTCAGTTTAAACCTTCGTGTTTGGTAAATATTTCTTACTGCTTGTTGTTGAGATGGACCAAAAACAATCAGTTCCTAGTTTGTATAAACAAAAAAAATTCCTCAAGCCCCGTTACAATGATGCATAGTGGAAAAGTGGAAAAGATTACTCAATTCAGTACTGTAAGCAGCAGCTGCAGCTTTGAATGAGTTTGAATCAAACCTGCTTGTTGCAGAGACACTATGAGATGATATTGATATTGAAATTGAAGAAGAAGGCTTAGTTGACTGTAGAAGTAAAATTATGAAAGCATCCATGATTTGAGAAGATCTTCACCTTGTACTGAACAAAGTGAAGTGAAAACAAAAAGAAATAAGGTCACTGAGCATGTCTCTTTCAAGGAGAAGGGTGAATGAAGGACAAAAATACCAAAATACCAATGCCACAAAAATACCAAAGTCACCACAAGACCCCGCCACCAAGGTCGAATGCCCACAATATCCACAGAAGTTGGAACAGCTGCAAGAGTGGAAGTGAAAAGGAGTATGTTAAAGCAGAAAGAATCATAGGATTTTCCCAATCTGAGAAAATACAAACAATTTCACTCTATTAAAATAGGAATATTGATACTTTTTCTAAATATAATACTTTTTGTCATATCAGCTCTTAATTTTGGTGTTTCGTCTAATTTATCACTGCACAGTTTTCCATTTATCACTGCACATTTTGGATTTATCACTGCACAAATTGGTTACCACTAAGCCTTAATATAAGGCCTGATATGAAACATTTCAATGCACAAAGGTCCACAAATTGTATTAAATATGTATCAATTTGAAGGAGAAACAAGCTACCAAGTATTCCAATGTGTTAGTACTTTTCCATGCATTACACATTGTCTGCTTGATTTCCCTATTCTTTTGATGCCCATCCTCCATTTCATAACTATCATCAGTACCTGCCCCATATTATCTTTTCCTACCCTTTCCTCTTTTGTTTACTTAAAAGCTGATTATATTGTTACTTAGACGAAAACATGTATCATTATATCATATATATAGGAAAGGTGCAGGACAAAGCCATGTAAAACTATTCTGAGACTAAAAATTCACACCTTTGCACTTTTCAATGACTGTATTCACTTCTGTCTTCAAGTACTAAATATCACAGAACACAGATAAACTGAGTCCAAGGAACTTTATACAGAGCATTAAAAGTCTTCCGTTATGTAGGAATGTGGAACTGTACATAGGTTTTGTAATAGGGCCCAATATTAGTGTGATTGGGCTGATGGTTAATAGTCAAACTGTGATCTAGACAAGTGTGTTACTTTAAAGTTACTGAAGTAAATTTGCCAATTTATCCAATTTACTTACTATGTCAGTAGTTTTGTCAATTGTGTTTAGATTTCACAAATGTCAGAGGTAAGGAATACTTGTATCACTTTTTGTTTACAATTGACAACAGACCTGTTGCTTGTAGTTATAAAGAAGTGAATAATGTACAAAAACAGAATGTGGAAAATGAAACAAATTTCTCCATATGTTTAAAATTTTGGTCCCAAAATATACAGGAAAAAGTAGTTGATAAATAGGGCATAACATGTGCCAAACTGTTATGATTTCAGAGGTGCTGAAGTGAAACCGACTGCATTGGCTCGGCCATATAGCACAAATGAGTGACAACAGACTCTGCAAGCGAGCCTGGAAGGAGCCTCCTCCTTAAACTTGGAAGTGTTCCCATGCTGCTCTGAAGAAAACCTGGAGCAAACTAGTTTGGAATGATCTGGAACCCCAATTGTAGCCTGCTTATGGAGCCCACTGGCACCGGGATCCAATCACCATAATCTCTGACATTGCTCAAGATCATGTTTAGTGGCGGTGAATGTTTGTGATGGGACATCCAACAGCTGTCCAGCTGGAGTAGCTCATGGATTAATGTGATGTGATGATGTGAAATGGTTATCACTGGGGTAGCTTGTCCTTGACTTACTTGACTTAAAGCATGAGAGGAGGACTTTGTGTATCTGCTGTGGCCTTTCCTTATATGATTTGCTGCTACTGATTCTGTCATATGGCAGTGCTATACAATGATATCAACAAAGTTGTTAGCCCAGTTCACAGAGTCGTAAGTTTACTTCAGGCTTTCCAGGTTCCCATCGATGAGCAAGTCTCAGGTGCTTTTGGTAGCATTCCGACATTGAGAAATCATGTCTACTGAAGACAAATTTTTGTAGTTGGCCAAAAGTACAAGCTTGCTTTCGGATTTAAACATCAATGTCATCAGATGCAGAAATGTGATGACTGCCAATGATAGAACCAGGATACATGAAGGATTTAGTGACTTCATAGGCTCCCGGTTAATAGATAGAGCAGGACAGTCTGGTAGATCAGGTTACCCAAACCATTATGGGTTTGATTTTGACCCAAACAAGAGCTAGACGTGATATGAAAAACCTGTTTGTGTGAACCACTTATATGGAGTTTTTAGAACCACAAAGAATAGGTTAATTGTTTATGAAACTTTTTGGACAGGTGTCAAGCATTGTATTTAAGCCACACATTGTAAAGGCTGGATAAATTCACATGATCCATCCAGTGTTCACCAAATGGTAGTTTTTTTTAAAAAAAAAGCAATCTTGCACTTGCAAATTGCAAAATTGAATATGCGTTTGTGACTCATTAAGTTTCATGGGTTAACAAACAATCATAAATTCAAAAAACTGTATATCAATGATTATTTTTTGAATATTGGCCCAGTAGTATTGACTTCCCATCAAGGCATTTTGAAATCTGTCTACATTTCACACATTAATAATATTCTTTTTATACAGAGAGAATTTACCTGAGTGATACCCAGTAATGCATCTCTAGTGGTGGTTGGCATTTCTTTTTGAACATAGCTATTTCTCTTGTGTCGAAAAAGCACAATGCTTAAGGTTGCTGTAAATCAATTTTGCAGGTTTTGATAATCTCCTGTTACAACAACATGCCCTGTCAAGAGTAATTGGGCCTTATTAGCATGATTTTGACAACTGTGTTCTGCTCAGCTTTTCCTGGATTGTTACCAGTCCTTGTCAGTGGATGTCCATAACAACGATCATATCTGAATATGTTGTAACTGTTTTTGTGACAGCAATAAGGTGACCATGTTTCACAACTGTATAGTATTGATGTGAGAAGACTTTTGTGTAAAGTTTGTTTTTTTGTTGGAGGACCTTTGCTCCAGGTCTGCCAAGAACCTAACTGAATTTGAAATCCTTAATGAAAATTGTTCATCAAGAGAAGTAAATGCTGATAAGCTATCTCCAAAGTGTCGCACCAAATTTTAATATCTTCAGTGGTAATGAGTGGTAGGGGTTTCAAGTACTGTTTCACAGAATGTAACCTCTATCTTCTCAAGGCAAATTGAGCAACAGCAGCTTTAAGATTGTCAGACCTATGGTCCATAAGCTCACAGTCATTAGTGATTGTGACAGTAAAGATGAGTTTCTTAAGATTCTTTATCTTAGCAGCATTGCATCCCAGATTAAACATGTATCTGTCTTAGCATTATCTGATTTAGATTCCCATGTTTAGGCCCTTTACAGCATGGAGGATGACTTGCATGAAGAATGATTGGAAAGTACATTCACAAGGATGTAGCCCTGTCTGTATTGCCACAATTAGAAAGGACTTGCTGGTTGTGCTGTCATGGACAAGTCTAATCAGAGTCATGAACTTCTTAGCTCAGCCAGGCTTAACCATAGCACTTCATAATTTACTGTGTCAACGACCATATTCAGATTGATGATCATGGAATAGACATCTGTGCATTGTTTTTTGACTTTGATTGGATTAACATATCACAATCACCATGTTGGATCCATTTTAGCATAGTCGAAAAGCAACTGTCTCTCTGGGAGGCTATATTTCTAAGACAGAGTTAACAAGATTGTTAAAAAGGATGCGAGCTGCAATCTTCTCAATCATTAAAAGATGAGATATTGCCCTGTATTTGTTAGATCACTCTGTGTAGCTGACTGTATGGATGGCGTTTTTGTGTACAACCTGAATTTAGCTGGTTGTGAAATAGTGTACCATGGATTAACCCTTTTTCTGAAAAGAAACAGTATACCGTGTTTTACTCTAGCTATTTATTTAGTTGCCCAACATTAGCAAATTTTTTTATATTCTACCATCTTTTAATGTTTATGGTTTGGATACTGACCAGTTCTTGGTTTCTTATATTGTTTTCATTCATTTATACTCCCTTTATTTAGTGCTAAGTATGTGTTTAGTTTGATTATGAGTAAATTTACATGATCAGTCTTAAGGATTTACAGAGAAAAGTACTAGCTGCTCTCCTTTGACAGAAACAAGTTAAGTTGTTATGACTTCAACTTGAACGGTTGAAAGGTTATTGAATGTATAATTGGTTGGTTATTACTTGATATACATGCATACAAGTGGCATTTTTGTTGTATCTGCAAGGTGTCCATTAATCACAAACTTATTATGTTTTATGCCATTCCCATGTTAGCTGACTTTCAGTTTAGCACTTTTGTAGTTCTTTTTTATCTGTTACCATAAAAGATCTTTGTATATTTCTTAACTTTAGGTATAACTATCAAAACAGGGAAAATCTACTGCCAAGTTGCTGAAAGGTCATTTCATCTTTCTATGGCAGCTCTTGGTTTTGAGGATGTGTCGAGTGATCCCATCTCAGTTATGGTTGAGATTGATAAGGCCCAGTTTGTACTTTGCACTCTTCAGGCAGGCAAAATACCTCAACAAATGCTAGATCATAATTTTACTGAAGGAGAAGAGGTGAGATTTTTCCTTGAAGGTGGAAAAGGAGAAGTGCACCTTACAGGTATGTGACTGGACAAGCTGATTTAATATGCAATGTCTACAGCTTTTTAATGCTACTCAGTGTACATAGGTATGTGGTAATGTACAGGATATTGCATGGACATTTGTATTGCATTTTGATGCCTGAATCTTACATAACTATTATACAAACGTCGTGCCTATTTTATAATAATTTCGTAAGTTAACATTAGTTTTGAGTTGAATATTACTTTTCTGGAGCAGATAGCAATATGCAGGTTTCTTATTGCTGTGAAAATGTTCTATGTGGATAAATGTAATTTATTTAAACTACTATATTCATTTACCACAGATTTTTATGAAAAAAAAGAAACTTATTACTACAAGGACTAGAAGCACTCGGGTAACCTAAACCTCCGCCAAGCTAATGATACCATGATTCCCAGTTTTTCTCAATTCAAGTGATGGGGAGTATTGGGCATCATAGTACCAAGGTTATTCCCACGAAGACGTCCACAGTAGGTGTAGTTTTATGAAGGTGTCATTACTGAAAAAATGATGCAGAATCCTGTATTTTATACGGATCATCACCAGAAAATGTTAACTTGAGCCAGGCAGGCTACCAACGTATGGGAACAATTTCTGAACGACACGTTAACAACTTTTTAAAACTAACCAACCAAAAAACAAACCAACAAAACCTGATGATAATATAGCCTCCTTGGTGGAGGTAACAATTGGCTAAGTCCAGTGCAATGTTAAGAACTGGTTATTTGAAGAGGTATGGCATAATTAATTATTGCAATATAATAGTGGAATATTTTAATTTAACCTGTTGGCGAATTAAACGCTTATTTGAAACCGTTATTTTAGATAGCTTGATTAACGTTTTAAAGTCTCTTTCTTTACCTCTCTGCTTCACGTGCTGTGCACTTTTCACTGTATACCAATGAAGACCACATTTTACAGAGTTTCAAGTAAGTTTGCAGGCTGAAGCTAACAAATTAGTGATTGAGGAGACAAGCGTAAGCTGACAAAATAGTAATTGAGGGGAATTCTGTTAAATGGGAAGCACCCATCAGCACAAAATTCCTTTCAATTTCGTTGTTAAAAATTATTTAATTTGTCGTGTATTCTCCTTATTTGACGCAGGATATTTGTTTGAAACTCCTCAAGAGGTAGGATATGATGAATTTCAGGCGCTTACGGACAGTGAAGAATCAGAGTCTAGTGCTAATAGTGCCGAGGATGCCGAGAAAGACTCAAGTGTTTCTAGTAATGAAGCTGCACCAGGAGAGCTAGCTAGTTTGAATGAGCTTGATAGTGATGATGATGATGAAGAGGACGAAGACTGGACTCCAGAAAAATTCAAGCAGGAAAAAGAGAAGAAAAGAACTAAGAAAGAAAATCCAGTACAAATGGTGATGGGATTAGGTAAAGCACACGGATATTTGTAATCCTTGGAATAATATGAAGACATTTTAAGAGGCTGAATGGTGCATGTACTGTATTTATGTGTATAGTAAGTATGTTATCGATGCAGCTATGCGTCGATCAACGCACTCGTCCATGTATCCTTGTATCCATCATTCAGTGAAAGGATCAAAGTAAAGATGTTCAGAACCAAGGAAGAAGCCCTTATGTATTATACATGACTGACGGAAGTGTGATTTATTGACACTTGGAGAATTGCTTGGCTATAGACAAACGGCAAACCGATACACTGCATTCCGTAGACCAACAAAAAGCCACTTGACCGCAATCTTTCTCTTCGACTTTTGGTAAGACAAAACTAAATCTGTATGGGCTGCCTCAACACGCACCAATTCTGAATGTAAAAAAGTGAGTCTTACTGAGCATAGGACTTGCTCCTTTGGCTCAGTACACATCTAAGCCAAAGGAGCAAGTCCTATCCTCTTATCCTCAGTGAATGTAGACAATTTAAACCTTCGTCTGTTATTTAAGACCAGTTCAAGCTGTGTTACGTTTGTTTATCAACTAGTCAAATGAAGTGTTGCATATTGAAACCACCTTTTAGATATACAACAACGTGCTATGCTTTCACCCTCGATGAGCCATCTGGTATATGCTGATTTGTTTGGTTTTGCTATGCTCTTAGTAATTGCTGACGACAATTTATCTTTCATAGATAACTATGACAGTGAAGAGGATGAAGATTGGATTCCAAAAGGTAAGTCTAGCTCAGATGAATCAATGGATGAGGAAGGCAGTGAAGATTCGGATTACAGAGATCAGGAGAGTGACGAAGCAAGTAATTTAAACGAAAATACTGACAATTTTTCAAAAGCCGTTCTCGCTGAGTTATGTAATGTTGCGGGTAGTTCTGCAAAATCACTAGGTACATCTAACGAAGGTAGCTTTTCTTGGACGAATTTTTTGATTGAGGATTTACCAGAAGATAGTTCATCAGACGAGGACAACGACTGGAAACCCAAGGAAGTTAAGGAAATGGTAATTTCAAAACTTAAGAAACGAAACAAAGCAAAACACTCAGTTCATGAACGACTACCTGCGAACGGTAAGGATGACCCTGGGGAAGAAAAAATTGACGATGAGCTACTAAAAAAGAAAGACTTAGAACATATACCAACAACTGAAAGTCATTCTACGGAAGAAATGGAGATTGGAACATCAGAAAATAGGTTATCTTGATTTTCGTGCAATTTTAGATCCACAGGCATTGTCTCATTCGGAGTTTCGTTTTTCGCAGATAACAGACAAGTGAACAAAATATTAAAACTGCCTTGTACATTTGGTAGACTTCTGGTATGTAGTGTATTTTGTACGTTTTAATACAAATACATGGCTGATGTAAAACAACAAGATATTAGTACTCCTGCCAATCTTTTTTATTTTTTGTTCGGTCAAAAGCGGGTTTGCTATATCTCGTGAACTATGAACCATTGGGTCATAGGAAGAAAAATAAAGTAAAATAAAGTAAAATATCAAAATCTTCATCTCCCAGATGCTGTTTTTGCATTTCCTAGTTTTTGTTGTGACACTTGCCTTGTTTGCGAGAGTGCACAACCGTCTTGCCGCTGTTTTGTAAAACTCTTCACCTTTAGGATGTACCCAAGGTATTGTACTTTTGGCCAATGATCAGTGAGATGCAAATCCTTTAATTGGAGAGGGTATATCAAAAGAGATCGCACACAGGAATTGCAGATAATTACAAGGTTTACATCCTTTTGTAATCGGAACTCGTTTACTAAGGGGAGGATTTCCTTGTTGCAATGACTGCACGGGATGTCTTTAGTGCCTTACGTATGCATGGCATGTTATTACGCCTTTATTTTATGCGTCTGAAAAATAAGCATAGCTTTCTTTCTCTATGACATAATCGTCATGATACTTGCTTCAGGATGATGAGGAATGACGTAAGACTAAGTTACTTACTTTATCAGGAAATGATTTTATTATTTTTCTTGAGAAAGTTTTGTGTGAAAGCGTTACTTCATATTCTCATCCTGTCGGAAATTATTGGAATTTTAAAATGCAAATGTGAATCCAAAGAGTAAGGAAGTTAACAATCATTCTTGTTTTGAATTACGCGACAACTGTCAGTCACTGTAAATAGGACAACATTGAAAACACAACAATAAAACAAGACGAGAAAGAAAATCAGGGAAAAGAATGCATTTAGAGAAGAACCATTCCGTCCTGCGTGCTCGACCACCGTGCTCGTTTTTGACAGAAAATGTGTTTTACGTTAGGTGTGATTTGCATAGAACTGATGTATGATGTTAACACTTGTTTGATGTAATAACTGATTGCAGAGGACTGAGTTCTTCAAGGGGTACGGTTAATTGGAACATTAACGGGTACTGTCATGGGGCCATTTATCGGGTATATCCATGGATAGTGGCAAATAACGAACTTATCTGGACATCATAAGGTATGCAGGGTACACTGAATCGAGTAGAAAGTGCATTGCGATTACAATACTCCTCTTCACTTAATGGCAAAAGGCTATGCTAGCAGATAAGGGATCAAAGTTTCAGTCTTCCTTTGTGCTCTGTAGCAGATCTGGTATCTTCTTCCTACCCAAGCTTCATGATGAGCAAAGAATGTATACTTGTTCTAAACAGAATAGTGTAACCCTGCATCAATAGTTCCCCTTACTTGGGTTATTCCTAAGTATATCACACAAGACGGTTTTTAGGACAACTAACGTCTATCCATAGTACTCTTGTATGTCCTTCCAAAACAAGTTTGGTGTAGAGGGAGGCACCTATCTCCATTTCCTTAGTCTTTGGGCCACACAGCTGTGCAAGCACAGTGAATGCTACAGTAGGGGGCAGGCCCACTGTAGCACTGTACGCTTAACTTCCATAATTTATCCCATAAGTGCTGAGAGCTAAGGAGAGAAGCATTATTTAGCATTTTCTTAAGTCTTTGGCATGGTCCGGTCGTAGATTCGAACCCACAATCTTCCGCACGAAAGCGAGCACTCTACCACTAAGCCACTGCTGCGATCTTTAACAAAACGGACTAGCCGACTTTTTTTAACAAAAGTTCTAGAGCTAAATACTTTTCACGATGATGATTCTTACATCTTATGAGCAGATAGGATGTATTATAGGGCAATAATTTAAATGCACACAAAAAGGCATCAGCATTTCAGTCAAAAATTAATTTTCATGTGGAAATACCGTTCAGTTTTTAATATGACAAATTTTGTGCTGTGTCGTAGATAATGATTATTTTATTGCTGAAGGGTTAGTGTCTGGGTTGTACCAAACTAGGGATATAGAATTTTTTCCAGTAGTCTAGATTTTCTTCTGAGACACTATTTAATTTTTAACTGGTTATCTTACGTAGGAGCCAAAATATAACTCCAAATATCTTACTAAAAGCATATAAAAAAATAGAAGTTTAGTGTTTATTAATAGAAACAGGATAAGATAGAGCCAGAAATATTAGCCATCGTTGTACAAACATCTTTTCAACCATATATTTTGCCTGATTTTACCTGCAGACTACAAACTGGAGTAGCCTTGCTGTAATTTATAAAAATTAGTAAACAGTTGCTCTTCTTGTTCTGCTGATTGCTGTAGAACGAATGTCTTGATTAATTGGCCTAACGATCTACTAATTATCGTGATTATTGGTAGCTGGTAAAAAGGTATAGAGGAGCAACACAGACCCTCTGAGACCAAAGTACTTAAATCTACCCGGGTTGAATTGGCTAAAAAGCCAATAGTTGCTTTTGTTGTCCCTTCTCGTCCCAGTGCTCTGGAGTCTGCTTCTTGCTAAGTTCTGCCTTCAATCTGAATAATATAACAAGGTGGTAAAGAAACTGCAAAGGAAAGTTTAAAGAAAAGTCTATATTTATTTGAATGACAAAAGACGATATTCATGATTAGAATGAAGCTAACACCAGAGACAAACAATGATTTTGATCTGATTCACGCAACAGCATCAACATGAAATGAAGACAAATTAACACCATGTTCATGTCGAAGCAAACGAAAGGCAGTTGACATGGAGGCCTCCAGTCGGAGCGACAACTCCACACCCTAGCACTTAAGGTGAATGGACCGAAACTGGAAGGTATGGTTCTTCCTAAAGACGTCAAATTTGGTTCTAGAACAAGCAGTTGGCAACAGGATTGCTGTCTTTCGTTCCGCATGTCTGTCTATGGCATCGAGTAATATTAAATGACATTTAAGTCTCTTTTTCTCAGTTTTCTTGATGGCTCCCACCAGTGGGTTCGCAGCCCCAACTTTTGAGAGGAGTAAAAATTCGCACAAAAAAGGAATAAAATTGATCGTTTAGAATACCTAGTTTCTAAATTTTCATCAATAGAAAGTAAACCCCAGTTTCCCCGTGCTGCACAGGCCATTAGTTCCAACGTCCTTATTGTTTTTTTACTTTGTTTACATGGGATTCAGTTTTGTTTTCAAATGACTGCTTTTTAATCTTGTTCCCTCGTGCTGCACAAGGAATCAACAGAAGGTTTTTCATTAGCTGTGAACAAGATATACACAACACGAACAGGAAATGCAATAAAGTATAACAAAAAGACGAAAACGGATAAACTTCACATTCCCCAGTGGGTAGAATCGTGGACTGCTTCCAATACTTTGGATGACGTCAAATGTTACGTTAAAGTATTGTTTTGTCATCGCTAGTCCGCTCTGCAGCTCACTCTCGCATGACATGAAGATCTTTGCTTTCTTTTGTTTGTTGAACTTAGAGATTAAACATGAAAAGCAATACTTACGAAAGCTTTCAATAGAAACTTTAATTGGTTGGCCTTGAAGAATGTACAAAACCTCTTCAAATATCCTTGTTAGCAAGACAGTGGAGATGACTGTCCTGGTTCATTTTTGTATTATCGCCTAAGCCGGGTGAAGCTTTGTTGTCAAGGGCAACGAACGAGCAAGCGCTAGTTTTGTCTGATATGATCTTCAGTCTGTCATCTTAACTTGCTACTTATAGTTAAGGCGCTATCGAAATTCCAGAGCGGATTGTTGTGTTTCAATTTAGGCTTCGCAATTTTGACGATTTTAAAGAGCAACTCATCCCTGTGACCTCACCAGTCAGTTACGACTTCCGTTGTCAAAATGGTGGAATTAATGACAAGGTAAGATCTTTCTTGCTTTATCGCGGTTTCTCACTGTCGTGTTCAAAATGTATACGCTCAACATACCCAGGAATATCATCTTGCTGGTAAATATCGGTGCTGTTGTGGTTCAAATGCGCGTAGATTATTTTTTGGACGAGATTTTTGACAACTTGCAGAAACTCCGTCTCGGTTACTGATCATCTTTGAAAGTTTCGTTGAAAGGATATGTATAGAATGCTCCTGGCTTTGTTTAGCAAAGACAACTGCGATGTTTTCTAGACCGTTGAGAGATAAATCCATGGAATCGACTTTCCATTAAAAAGCTGCACATTTTTTACCACAATACTCCTGTCTTTTATGTTCCATAAGCACTGTGTTTAACAAATTCGAAAACATTGAGTCCATCGACAGGCAACCTTAATAATTAAAACCCTTGATTTAAAATTCGGGAAATAAGATTAAACAAAAAAATTTCAAAACCCTAAATAGCTTTGATTATACTCCGACAATGTCTCCTCGCAGTTTTGAGTGTATATCGAAATATTTAGGCGTGACAAAGAAAACGTATATTCATGTGTTGCTAATTATTTGTCTCACGGAATAGTAACTCCAACACGTGATCTTAAGGGGCAATGCCGAGTTTTTCACGAAAAGGTTTTCTATAATCTTCCAATGTAAGATTTCTAGAATAAATATAAAAAGCAATGAGTCAGTGAAGTTTTCTTTCCGCGACAAGAGAGGAGAGTTCTTTTAAGCAAGGATGAAAGGGATAAAAAGACAGTAGGCTCGAGATTGGAATCCACATGCCCACTGAGGATACAAGCTGAGGGATTTATCATTGCAATAGACACACTGGTCATATTTCTAGGACTGTTGAAGAGAATTATGTCTTAGGGCAACGCGTAATTCGTTCAAGCTTGAGATCACTTTTATATAATTCGTTTCTCCTTCCGACAAAACTGCGTGACGTAAATTTGGGATCATTTCCAACTACGCTGTATAAGTAACAAATGAGATTCTATGGGGGTGTTAGGTTACTATTTGTTATGACTGCGTGTTACTAGTTTCATATTATCGTTGTGTAATCAGTGGTGAATGTAGCTTTAAAAACTGGGCTAGCAAGGCTTTAGCTTAAGACAAATATTTTGCGACAAAGACCCTAAAACTGGTTTTGGCAATTTTATTGCCTTTTTTAGAAGCTCATGACCATGTTTTTGTTAAATGGGGGAGGGGTGGGAGGTAAAGACCCCGTTAAGACACCTTATACCCCCCGCTGAATATGCCACTGTTTGGTATTGCTCTGCCATATTACAAAGGCGTGCTTTAAATCTGTGAATCGTGTTGGATTCCACATAGAGGCATTACGATATGAGTGATAAAACTAGGCATTGCTGCGCCTATTTAGGTTTCGATCCCGTTTTCAACATAATTGTCATGAATAAAAATAGACTTACTAGTTAGGATCCTGAAACTTTCCAAGTTAGGAAGTGAATCACTTATGGCTTAAAAAAAGGACAATATACCTCTTGCGTTGATTATCAGAATGTTGCTGTTGTTGCTACCGAGAATCTATGGATTCCCTCCCCATGAGATCCATGAATCTATTTCCCGTATCGTTTGTTTGACACACAGATGCCACTGTCGTATATACATTTGTCGTTTTAAGGTCACTTGGTCTTCTTCTTCTGATCGCAGTTTCTTTCAGTTCATTGAAATTTATAACTTGTGCGGAACGACAAATCACTTGCCGTAACGATAAACAAGAACAAACATGGCTACACCACACACTTATTTCTTGCATGATTTGCTTTACCTCGCCTACTGTTAGCAAAGTTGAGTTGCTAGCCGTGTTGAGCTAAGGATAGATGATATAAACAAAGTATTAAGGAAGATAATTCAATAAAAAATATCATAGGAAATACTCCGTGGGAACGGTCATGCTCACTACTGTAGACTCAAAATGTCACCTTCACCCTACGGCTCACCAGCTTTTTGATTAACCAAGACGCTTCCTATTTGCAGGAAACGGTACATTGTCCAAGCAAGCATTCTTTTAACGATCTGTTTCCACGTTACATTCACGAACGGTATAAACCTACATGTTGAGATCCCTGGGTTCAAACATTACAGCAGGAATTATATCGTATTTTTTCCTATCAGGTTACCGGCTGATGCAATGTTTACTGCCTTCAAGCTTCCAAGCAGTGCTTGTTAAACTCAGCAGGTGCTAGATTCTAGACTTAAAAATAAAGAGGACAAATAATTACTAGCAAGTTTGTTAAAGTTATATAGTCGAAGTTCCACTGAACTACGCGAGTTGCAATTTATCTACTCTAGGACTTGCAAATAAATAAAGACTGAACTGACCTTAAGGAAGTAGTAGGGAGCTTAGTAACGCCCTTTTCTTGACCTGTTCACATTGGTTGTTTAGCAGAGCAACAACACCTTTTGTTGGAGCGTCTTTAAGATCCATGATGTTCCATTTTGTCTTTTAAATAGTGAGAATAATTATTGAAACGAAATTAAGCCATGTCGAGGTGAAAATAAGTTGGTTGAGTTGAAAAGATGGAGAAACAAATAGTATTAAACTATTATCAAGGTTGCAAATAAATATAGACTCAACAGACCTTAAGGAAGTAGTAGGGACCTTAGTAACGCTAATTGATTGAGAGTATTCTGTTCTTGTCATGTTGTTTTCGGTAAGGTAAGTAAAGTAATCTATCTTCCTTTTTGCTGCAGCAATGATTGTCATCGGGTTCTTTTCAACTGAGTTCAAACTTTTCAAACAGATAAACTGAACATGTGCCAGCATCCTGACAATCCATTTTATTTGATTTGTTTTTCAGTAATAAAGCCTTTTAACCGCTAGGATGTTTTTTGTTTGTTGATCAGTTAGAAGATTACCTTTGTGTATACTGATTTTCAAGAATACATACTTTACAGTAATGTTCAGTTGGTAGTACTCCCTACTAATAAACATACGATATATTTTGTAAGAATATTGATCTTTCAGTACTATAACACTGGAGATCGAGAATACCTGTCTATTCACGTGGCCAGCAGACGTGATTCATAGTCGCCTGCACAGGGAGAATGCGAACAATTAGTTGTAGAAGACTGGGCACCCATGCTCACATCCACGATGATTTGTGGCGTCATGCTAGCTTAATTTTCAGGCAGGTTTTGAACAGTTCTGTAGTAGCCATTTTCTCTTACAAGGCGTGGGTTGAACCGTGGTATATGCAGTAGTCGGGCTGTAGACAAGCGAAGTGGATACGAAAGCAGAACCTCGTAGTCAGAGCGAAAGAACTCTAACCACTTGGCCACTCGCCCACTGAGTAGTGTCCAGTTGGCAGTATTCCTGACTATTATACGTATTATTTATTTTGCAAGGATACTACTGATGTTGAAGTACAAGCTTAGATTATGTCGTTTGAATCAGGGTTTGAGAATCAGAATCGTGTTTCTGATGTTGAAGTGTTACATTGACAAGTCCATCGGTGGTTAGCATATATCTGAAAGGATTATTTTATTGATTCGTGATAGGATGATTGATTTAGCTATAACGTATGAATGATCCTCAGTATAAGGTTTTTAAGTCTTCTAACAGAAAGCAAACGGTGCTCTGAATCACACTTCAGGGGTAAAACGAAACACACCTTTTGTTCTGAAATCCATACAATGTTGAAAAATGCCTTTTTTGAACATTGTTCTTCTGGCGTATTGTGCTAGATTGGGAGCTGTGCGATTGATGAAGTAAATCCCCTGGAGAACTGCGTAAACAAAAGTAAATTGTTTGCCCCAGCAGCTGATCTCATGGACTCTTGACAGTTACAACATTTTTAACGAAATAATGATATAGGCACTCTGAGTTTTTGGTCGTGTTGCTAATTCTAACATTCTTTATGCGGCCGAAACAGAGTAATTGGAAAGAACCTATAACTATGACCAGTTGAAGACGATATTGCTTAGACAATGAAAAGAATACCAAGCATTTAGGAAAAATTAATAGTGTAGGGAATCAAAGAAACCGATCCAATAACTCAATTTATAACTGAACTGAAAGACCTCGAATTAGATTTTCAGATCCTCTACTCTTCCTTTCCAGTTCAGTTGCTCTTCCTTTTCAGTTCAGTTGCTCTTCCTTTCCAGCTCAGTTGCTCTTCCTTTCCAGTTCAGTTGCTCTTCCTTTCCAGTTCAGTTGCTCTTCCTTTTCAGTTTAGTTGCTCTTCCTTTCCAGTTCCATTACTCTTCCTTTCCAGTTCCATTACTCTTTTCAGTAGGAAGTTTCCCGAGAAATTTTGGAAGATAATAATGTAATTGAGTGTATAAAGACAGGAATGATAGTAATTAGGTATATTCATTAATTAGCGAAAGTAAGCATGTGGAAGGAGCTCCATGAGCATTAGTATGCAGGAACAATGAGGCAGTCCTATGGTGATCATTGCGTATTTTGCTAGAGATACTCCTATAATGAAAGCCTTCAATGGGTAATCCTCGTATAATTAAGTCGTAATACCAAGGGATGCTGTGTACAGCGAAGAGAGTATGGTGGTTACCTTTGCCTGAAATGCGTCGTATATGAAGTTCTGCATGGAAGTCATTATAAACTTTACTTATTCAATATAGATCTTCATGTGCGTCACTTGCGGTCTAGTCGTACTTAAAGGTACTTATTTCAGTTTGTACTAAGAGTCTTACAGAAATGGCAATAATAACGACAGCGGTAGTTTGTGTTCCTCTAATTATTCGATAAAGCAGCATACAACTCAGGCTTTTCAACGTCTTTCACGAGCACTGTGAACCCTCAGAATCCAAAATATAAACTGATGCTCTGAATGCTTTCCAAGATTCAAGATTATTTTAAAGTTTGCTGCGAGATAAAAGAGAGGAAAGTACAGAACTTCATAAATCCTCTCCTGCCCCTAACCTTTAAAACATTTTCAGAAAGAAACCTTGCCAACCTTTACCCAAACTATTTGAGCGCGATCCGGAGTGCTAAAACTCTACCTGCGACCATTGCCAGATGCCACGGCAAGGTAAAAATATTAGACAATTATGTGTGTGCTACGGCGAATGAGACTATTTCGAGAATTTCCATTCATCAGCATCAAAAGACACTTTCCCGCAGACGCAAAGTTGACTACGTTTGTCAATCAGGTTGCCATAAAATGTGAACTGAACTCATCGTGGTTCTATAAAAAATCACTGTACTTCCTAATATTGACAAAAATGACCCATTTGTGTAACTATTTGAGTTTTACATTGCACCATGCTTTCAGAAAAGTACCCAATCTGCTTGTGACGTAATTGGACTATAATATTGTAAGTTTTTTTTGGCTAACCAAGATTAAGCATCGATTATCAGGAGGTATACGATAGAGCATTGCCAATCAGTTTCTTTCTAAACCCTGTATTAGAATAACCACTTATGCATAATGTCTTCATCCGAAAAAAAGCGATGTAGAGGTGCAGTGGCTAAGGGAAGGTGGTCCGGTTAATGAAATCCTTGGAAAATCTGTTGGAACATTTATAAGTGTCAGACAAAATTGTTTAGTTGGAATGTTTGACGGGGTAAACGTGTTGTTTCATAGAAATTTTTCAGCTTTTTCTGACGAAAAAAGTCGACTGCACTGCACTTCTGCAGTGGTAGAGGCTCATGTTAAGTGGTAACGGAGAAACCATTTTTCAAATTTTGAATGGTTTCCGCAAATTTCTACACTAGTAGATAAAGGGAAGCATGAGATGCCTTTACTTCGAAATAAAATATGTTTTTTTAAATTTGCTGTTGGATTCGTAGAAAAACTTTCTTACATTATGAAGGTTTTCATGTGACCAGTGGCAACCATGACATTGGCAGATGCAATCTAAGGGAAATGCTTTTTATGAACTCATAAGGCTTCCTCTGAGTCCATAAAGTCAAGAATTTTCAACATTTTATATACTATTGGTACGACCCAAACTATGCGAGAATTCTTTGGAATGTAGAACTCTGGACTTTTGTAGCTAACGAAACATAAAGTCATTAACTTTTCCGCCATTCTCGAGAAGAGAACGATCTATCTGCAAATTTTCTACAAGGTCTTAATCCGAAAGTTTTCGTATCAAAAGATGGGTATATTAAAAAGCAAAATCTTTTAGTATTCAGTATTAATTTCGAAACTGTTATATTTAAATATACTCTACTTTTATTGAAAGAGATCGCAAATTACCATATGGCTACGTTATTTTGACTCTATTCGCTTATTATCATCTTCGGCGGCTGTTTTGTGGTCAACTTGCTGCATGGATTTCCCTGTGCGTTCAGTGTAAGACCCAGGCTTCGCAACCGCGATCTCTGTGGTGAAAACATTCGAAACTATGGAATTTTGCTGGAAGTTCATGTGCCATGGAGATGTTTGGAACTGGTGATAAATTACTTTGTTTATTACTGTACGTAGCCTGATCTTTCATGTAAGTTGTCAGATAATTGTACAGCCATGGGGTAAGTGAAGAGAAGGGACCGCTACTCGTTCTTAGTGTTTTATTTACTCTTGTAGTAGGTGTGATCACCTGTTGCCAAGTTTGCCTCAATTACATTCCTCCAGGCTTTTTCACACGCACAACCAGACTACTTTAGACATCAATTTCAAGGTTAACGAAGCAGCGAAAGTGCATGCGATCCTGTGGATTTAGTGTAGTAACTTTGGTGTATTGCATTATTCACCAGCTGACTTCTCATCTTATGTCCTTGACATTCGTCTTTCAGGGAACAGCCACTGTTTACCATGAAGGCACATGTATTTCAGATCGACCCAGAAACCAAACGAAGCTGGCTACCTATATCCAAACAAGCCGTACCAGTGTCATTTTACTTCGATCCTGGCAGAAATTGCTATCGAATTATTTCAGTGGATGGTTCTAAGGTAAGTTTACATATGAAATTGTTGCCTTACAGTTTTGCGTTCCTTCGTAATCCATACCTCGTGATTGCACGACTTTGGCCATGGGTCGTTTAACAAGAGCCAATGTTTCCTCGTCAAACTAAATTACTCACGGTGACCATGTGACTGACCTATGTCAGATAAAACCTCGTAGATGGTGCATCTTATTATGACAGGCTGATTTAGCAACTACACGTCTTGTTTGGTAATAAACATGGTATTTGACAAAGGCTTTAGATTGTCAATCCTTACTCTTGCCTTACCAGGCATACATGAATTAACTCTATGGTATGTAAACGTATATTCTGATTTAGTTTCATTATATCGAGCTGTAATGGATCGGAAACAAAGTGAGGTAGTTGCTCCTTATATGAGGCCTAGCTATGTCGTTCTTTTTCGAGATATACTTTTCGTGGCGTATTTGATTTCGTTATGTCGGCAGGAACCAATTAACATTTATAAAATACTTAAGACATAGTTAAATATTTAGAGTCCTAACGCCACTCAAATCACGCAGTTTACTCAACTATTTTCTATTTATATTCGTAGTTTGAGTTGGATATACTGTTTCACTACGTTATGCTAGTGGCTTCGATTTGAGAGGCTCTCTTTAATTAGTGTCTATTATATAAGAATTTCTTTAAAGCCAGACTAGTTCCCATTCATTTCTCGGATTCCCTATCAGATTGCAAATACAAGTAGTCAACAAACCAAAGCTAAGTTGAATAACTCACTAGCTTTGTGAATGACAAATGAAGGGCTTTATTATACTCTGTGGTTTCGAGTGAGTTTTCCTTGCTATTTATGACTATATTTACGAAGTGTTGGAACATTTAATTGAGATTATGTCATAGTTCTTGTAGAATGCCCTACAAAAGAAATTTCGTTTAATTCAGCAATATCCATAATTATATTATTGGAAGCGCGAGTTTTGCTTGTTTGGCATTGCCTGCTGCTAAACAGATTTGTGGTTACCCGCTTAGAATTGCTATAAAATCGCCGTCAATCGTATACTAAATATAACAAAGTGAGAAGCCAGTAGTTAAATTTAAGTTCTCTAAGTGCAAATCAAACACTTAGTTTATTATCAGATATATATGTACGTGCGGTAGTTAAGGAGATGTCTTATGATATATTATCCCTTATAGGTTTTATAAGGAGGAATGTTGGAATGTTTTAACAGGTATACAGTAGAATGTTTTTCTACCAATATGCATTAAATTGCATTTCAGCCTGTGCAATTAAAAATATGTTTCAGCCTATATGTATGATGTGTTATTTCAATCTGTATGCAACAGAAATTTTATTTCAGGGCATATATATTAGATTGAATTTCAACCAATATTTGTGTCCTGTGATGCACCAACGCACTGTGATGATTGCATATGTGTTGCTTATCAACAAGTAACCTTTAATATTAAAATCCCTAAATAATAATTCAAGATTGTTGAAATGGTTTTTGTTTTTACACTTGTGTACCTTATTTCACAGCTGAAGTGATTGAAAAATATTTTCCCAGATCTTGTTGTACCACTAAAACTACATCTTTTGTGGAGTTACTGTTGGATTTGTTTATGTAAAAAGTACATCTGTTCATGATACAAATGTTGAAATCACATCCAAATGTCATTTACCAAAGTGGAGTTAAGAGTTATTGTCAAATATCATTTTCTCATAGGACTATGTTATGTAGCTGGCATTAATTATCAGCTTTCTGAAAATGTGAAGATTGAAAATTCTGTTTTTTTCTGACATTTTGAATTTTTCATACAGAAATTGTTTACCAATGATTCATAATGTATGCATTTTAATAAAAAAACATCTAGTAGTTATAAGTACATTTTACACTGAGGCTTCCCAGACTTGTCCAAACTTTGCATAAATATTCCTTGCTCTACAATCTTGTTAGAGGTCTTTCTGCATTCCATAACATTTTTGCATATTCAGGTTATTACCAACAATCAAATTTTCAAGTACCCTAATAGAGGATTCAGAATTACTCTACTCAATTTTCTGCAGCACATGTTCATGCTGCCCAGTATGCAACTGTAAGTTCTGTATGTGACTCTGAAAATCTGTTAGAGATAGCAACAGAAAAGTTGCAAGCAAAAACGACTTCTTTAACATACAATTTATTGTAGCATTGACCAGCATGAGTAAATCTTTGTACCGTGCAATACACCTAGAATGCATAACTAATACTTTGATCAGTAAACTTTTAGTCTTTCATAGTGACAAGACATCAATGATCAGTCATTTATTTCTTGGCCTTAAATTAAATTAGGATCAAGAGCATAGTTTTTAAAGATAATCAAACATTTATGATGAAGATCAATTGCAGTAAATCTTTCCATTGTTCCCTAACATGAAAGAGTTTTCCACAAGTTTGTCATGGAAGGGAAACATAAGTGAGAAACGGAGTTGATTTATATGTTGAAAATGCAAAATAATGCTCCCCTGGTTAGCGCTAGGTACTTATAGGATAGATTACAAAACTTAAACACAGTGCTACCAACGGGCCAGTCCTACTGTAGCATTCACTGTACCTGCACAGTTATGTGACCCAAAGGCTAAGGAAATAGTGATTATCACCACTCTATACATCAAGATGATGTGGGAATTATCTGTTCCTGAAGTGGTTGTGATATGCTCAGGTGTTTTTATCCTTCTTTTCCTGTTTTCTTGCTCATATTTTCTTGCATTAAAACTGACGCTAATATTCTTACCAAGAGATAATACATTCCAAGTTAATTCTATGGTTGGGATTGGACTTTCAACCTATCTGATGAAATCAAATTATTTGAACTTTGTCTTTTTTCTGATTGTGTAGCTTTTGTAAAGAATAATGAATCCTACATGTGTAGAAATTTTGGTTATGTCACTGCTATGTTCTTGTGCCTTTTTGCAGGCAATAAACAAATTTTCTGGTGCACCCTATTTTTATGATAGTATAATGTCAATGCTACAGGGCAGCTCTTATGATTAATGAGAAATTGTTTACCTGTACTAAAGAATCAGGATTTTTTTATCTTAAAGAGAACCTTTGGCATGATGAGTAGTTGTCATATGCATGTTCTTGTTATCTTTTTGAGCTCAATTAATTTGAGAATAAGAAATTTTTGCGAAATTGTGAATTTGACCTCTTTTAATTGGTAGTTCCAAAACAAAGCCTGATCAGCAAGTAGTTGTTTTTAATTTGATAAGCAATCGTGAATCTCTGCTCTTTTAAAAGTTTTATTTTAACTTTAGCCAATTATTATATGGACCCCTGTACTCAAGTAACATTTTCTCAACATATACTGATCCACAGGGGGTATTTAATTTGAGTACTTAATTCTAAGCATGGCAGCAATTTTGTAATTCCTGTCATCAAAGGTACTGGCAGATTAGGAGTTAATAGTGTCTCATTCATTGTTATTTTAATATTTACTTACTAGTAATACCTTATCATATTTACAATAAAAATTAAAATAGATACATGACTAGAACACAGATGTTGCCTCTTCATCCTTTGTATCAAAAGAAAAATAGTTTTCTGTGTTTGAGTTTTTTGGAACAGAACCTCATTGGGACTGAAAACTGGAAACAAGAGACGAAAATTGTCCAGAGAGCAGTAGTCAGTAGTCAGGGGAACATTTCTCTTCTGTTTTATTCAAGGCAGAATTTTCTGAATAAATAATCAACAGTATTGAGTTTATGGTGTAGCAGGGGGGTCTAAGGTAGATATTGAATTTTTTTCCATTGCAATATTTTACTTTTGCCCTTAGTAAAGAAACAACTCTAGCACATTGTCCTACTGTATCATTGTCAAATAATCTTGGCATGTGTTACCTCACACCATAATGATGAGTTCTTTGTAAAAGTATTTTGGATGTTGCATTTCAGCATGTTGTGCTACTTTTAACCTTTTTTATAAGGCTGTAAGTTGCATATCTTGATTATGGCAATAGTATCATTAGTTTGATTCATCAATTATTGACATATGACTCATTTTTGTCATTATAAGTGAATATTCCTTTGTTGATATTATTTCTGTGTAGACTTACTTACATGAGCTTAAGATTTCCTAATCACATTCTATATATGTTGCACTTAACTATAAATAGAGATCTATTTTTGTAAGTATGAGACAAACGCTGTTTTCAAATCACTGGTGTCTGTTATGCAGCATCTGCTGTTATAATGTCATCTATGTTTTCTATGTTCATATCTTTTTATATTAGAAATGGTTACCTTGGGGTCATTTGTATATTTTGCACCATAGGTAAATAAGTAGACGTATTTGTTTAACATCAAAATGTCAAGGAATGGTGCATCTTTGACTATATATAGTACATATGATATGTAAGCACTTGTGTCTGTTCATATACTGCATATATCTAACACTAATGAAGGCTTACACCAAAACACAAAGATTAGACAGTAATAAATTTGCCCCTTACCCACCACTGAGTGTCAGCTCATAATACTGGGAACTTAAGAGGTCTGTCGCTAATCCTTTTTGATGGAAATACAGTAGTTTAACTCTTGGTTTTTCAGTCTGAAGATTGCAAGTTTGAGCCTGCTTGGCTCCTAACTAGTCTAGCTATCATGGTTATGCTCCATTTTTGACTTATTTATCAAAGCACTTGTGTCCGTTGAGATACTATGTATATCTAACACTTGTGTCTGTTGAGATACTACATATATCTAACAATGAAGGCCTTAGCCAAAACACAGAAAAAAATAGTTTGCCCTTGGTTGTATGTATGTATGTATGTATGTATGTATGTATGTATGTATGTATGTATGTATGTATGTATGTATGTATGTATGTA